>JAHWXV010384452.1:0-11942 GCA_024586415.1 Phrixothrix hirtus | reverse complement strand
CAATATGGATTTAAAAACTGTAAAATGAAAAATTAGATTAAGAGAAATAAATCTGTAAACGAATTAACATACTTTTAACATTTTTAATTATTTGTAGTTTGGAAGGCAATTACACAAAAATGATATTAAAGGAGTTTGTAATAATGTAGCTGAAATTTTTAAGACAATATAATTGGCCATTTAAGTAATTAATTATGTATCCGAAGATAATGTTAGGGAAAACTCTTTTGAAAGTGTTAAAGCACAAGATAATTAATTACATCAAGTCTGATCAATAAGATTGTTTTAAAGATATCAACTATTAAAATATTCCTCTAGTATCACATTTTTTAAAAAATTGCTTTTAAAACAGCGTATAAAACAATGTTTATATATTATAAGTCGAACTGGGCAAATTATTGTGCCATTCCTCTGAATACTGTTACAAAACGAACGAGAAAAATCTAAAACATGTCAAAGTGTTTAAAGTATTTTTATTTTAAGTGTAGGGTGATGTCACGCTATTTCAGAAATGAAAATCTATTTTTAGGTGTAAAATTAAAAAATGTCAATAAATAATTGCTTAGGCTGTTTTACATTTAAACACACTTTCTTAGAACTATCCATGACTAAACTCTATTTTTATTAACAGTTATTAATAAATAACTTCTTCAAAATTGTTAAAAAAATTGTATACGTTATTTCTAAATTCTTTCAATTGTGTGAAAGAGCAATCCCCTTATTCTGTTTTTTTTGCGGTAAACAAATCGCAATGGGCCTGCTAGAGCTGTAAAAGTGTATGTTGCTGTAAATTGATACTGTTAGGTATGTCAATTATAATTTTATGAATGATTTAACAGTTTTAATCCGAATGAAACCATAAGCGGCTCGGTGTACATAATTAGAAAAAAACGACTTTTTTGTATTCGTATTGCTTTTAATTTTACCTTGATTGGGATGTCTATGAGGTCTACTTACAGCCATATTATGCCATATTATCTGAAACACCCTGTATAGAGGATATATACACAAAATAAATAAATGATAAATACAATAGTTCAATCAAAATATTAATAAATGAAAAGGCACGCGACTTGTACACACCTGTATGTGATGCTGGTCGAAGTACAATATTGGTTTAAATAGATTTTAGCAAAAACAAAAGATTAGTGTTTTATTTATATTTTCAAGAAATAATTATAGCGACGTAAAACCCAAATTTCACTAAACTGAAAAGTGTTAGCAATTAAGACATCAAAACGAATTAATTTAGGCGTTGTACATTACAACGGCTACGGCAAAAACGTGGCTCGCGACATTCAAAATTAGACCACGTTTAAACGAGTAAACACAGCAAATGTACCAAATTGAATATACAAAAGCAAATGCTACACGATGCAATAAATCACGGATGCGTTTAACCAAAATAAAATTATTCTTTGAATTAATTAAATTCAATATTCAAATTCATGAGGCGTGAACAGTAAGTGACAAAAAGTACCCCAAAAATCCCCCTCCAATTTTGATAAAATTTGGATATGTTGTAGACCCGAGTTTTATAACGGCGGTAATTCGGTTTTGGGCCGTAAAAATCACCCCTAAATTTAGGTGCTTTTCACCATCAAAGAAAGATATAGGCATCCAAAATTTATGATCTAATTTCATATGGAGGTAAACATTTTAACTCGTTCTATTCAAATCAAACTACTCTTCGTATGTGAAATTGCTAATGTGGTCTAATATATACCCAAATTCGAATTACCACCGATATAAAAATACAGGTCTCTTAGATTTTAATTATCTGCAACATGTCCAAATTTGATCAAAATTGGAGGAACCTAATTTGGGTACCTTCCTTGTAAATTTGCATCTCTGTTTATGGATTACAATAATTGCTATTCTGCTGATACATATGAAACACCTTTTAAGAAAAACTGAAGTCGTTGAAAGGAAAATATTTTTTGGGCATCCGAAAACACAACAGGTAAATTGTTACATACTCGCCAAACACATCCGTTCGCTAACCTGCGTAGCAAATGAATTTTTCCTACATATTGGATCGTCATGAAAAATTGTACTTTTACAAAGCAAGTCTTCTAAAAATGGCTACCACCAGACTTCGATAGTAGTAAAGTATGTTATCAGAAATCATTACGAAACATACTTACAAAGTTGCTATTTTACAGATGTAGCTGGGTTCCACCTTTTTGAATATATTAATTCTCAAAATAAAGAAATGTAAAGATCAAAAGTTCGTCACTTTTGCTAAAATACAACTACAACTTCTAAAAATTAAAGTTTGACCACGATACTCTAACCTAATAGTATCGTGAATTTTTTTTCACTTTGTTTATCCATTAACTCCATGATGAATTGCAAAGTGGCTTTCTCTAAAAAAAATAGGACGGGTGCTCGCGTATGACAGTAATATTAATTAGTCTGCAAAATTATGCAACAGGATTCCTTTAGATTCTTTTCTGTGATCATATCCAAAAAATACAACATTTAAACCTAAATTCTTCAAAGCGTTGCTAATCTGAAAAAATAATTCGTTTGCGCTTACAAATAAATGGCGAGCATTTACTTGTTTTGTGAGGTTGATTTATTGGTTTATAGAAAATTAATAAATTAATTAATAAGTGATGCCCAAACTAAAAACACAAGATGTAAAACTACAATCGGTAACTCTTAAAATAATTTGAAACGTAAAACTAATACTGACAAGCATCTGTGCGGTAGCCTCTCGGATGTTTCGCCTTACTTGAACCTTAACAGAAAGGCGCATCCAGGTGGCATCATAACTAAAGTTGTTGATTCGTGTATTATGTCAATAAATAACTTGATTCATAATTCATTTGATTCATGTTACAACTTGCACCTAAACTGCCAAACGAAAATATAAATAATAAGTATTACTTTTCTGTTATGTATTTGTGCGTACTTTAGATTTATGTTATTTTGTGCAAAAAAATCTGGTGTGAGACAACACACGACTTTCTCTTACACATTTTAAATTTAATTTGAATTTATTGACGTTAGTGACTTTCCTATACGCCGAAATTATAAACTCTAAAGTTAATTTACAAGCACTAACAATTCATCCATTTATAATTTCCTTTATACATGTACTAAAAACTTTATAATTAAATTTTGAGCTCATTTAAAGCAAAAATAATTTATAGATTTAAATAAAAAGTAATTAAGTATATAAATAATGCATACAGATTATTAAAATATTAACTATTTTTATTTTGAGGACGATAATTGGAACGGTCAACCATCCAAGTTACTCGCCAGGCAAAACCTTGCTCAACTCTAGAGATTTTCCTCAATAACTCACTTCAACATATTTTCTTAGAGAAAACAATTACTTCATGTAATATAGCATAATAGGCGCAAGAAACGTGGCGAGTTTCAAAAAATCGTTAAAGCCGTTTTCGAAAAAATTGCAAAAAACTTAAAAATTACAAGAATAAAGTGGCACTTCCGGGCATTCAATTTTAACGAAATTCTTACACGGAAGTCCTAAGGAGGTAATAAACTTACATATAAAATTTCACTCTTCTACGACGATTGATTTTTAAGATATCTTGACCACACACGCGCACATGCGCGCATGCGCACACTCGCAAACGCGCACACATGCACACGCACATGCAGAGGCACACGCAGACGTAGACGCAGACGCAGACGCAAACGCAGACGTAGACGCAGACACACGCACACGCACACAAACATACACGGACACATACGGACACACGGACACACACGGACACACACGGACACACACGGACATACACGGTCACACACAGATACACACGGACACACACGAACACACACACACAGACACACGGGCACGCGGACACACGGGCACGCGGACACATGAACACACGGGCACACGGACACACAGATACGCAGACACACACACACACGGACACACGGACACGCGGGCACACGGACACACGAACACACGGACACAGGGACACACAAACACACAGACACACAGACCCACACATACACACACATAGACCAATTTCTAAAAACATGTATTTCGAATTCAGGGGACCTGAAAACGTGTATTTCCACTAAAATCTGAACATCGAAAATTTAGACCGAAAACATGACTTTCTCTATACTATATTTCATATACGTAAGAGGAAGTAATAAAAGATAATTTACCTGCAACATACATTTTAACAGAACCTGTTATTAATTTTTTGCGCTACTGACCATCTATGTTAATTGTTACATTCCGTTATATTTTCCGAACTGTTGTGATTGTTATAGTAACGCCACGATTATGCTTCACAACAAGCTCGTTATGGTGCATAACGGTCCTAGTACTGTTATGAAACGGGCCAAAAGTTCGATACCAAATCGGCGTAGTTAGTTTATAGTTGTTGTTAGCGAAAAAAATCGTGTACGACACACAATCGTTAAGTGCCTTAGTATGACAAGTCCCGAATATTAATTAGCACACCTCGACCCTTTGAGCCTCGTTTTTCTAACTTAATAACCTTCTATAGTAATAACGTGCAATCATTTAAATTTCCAATTACGGTAATCCATGGGCTTTTGATGGATACTTTAAAACACGGCTAAGAAAATAAATTTATGAATAGTCATAGCCTACCCTAATTGGAAATTTAAACGATGGCACTTTATTCTTATAAATGTTGATGTACAGAAACCATAATTTATATTATAATCCAGGTTATGCTCGAAGGTGATTAAGTTCACCATACGAGTGGCTGCGGCTCTTTGGAGCCGGCAGCAAACACTATAACCTGAGTGAAGAACCCAGAGCAATTCAAAAACTATAGTTTGGTTACATAGGTTTCTTTATTATTATGTAGATAAATGAAGTGGCATATGTGCTTAACCTGTTTTTGAACCTTCGATAAAGTTTTATCACAACAACCCGTTCAGATGTTGAATGCTATCGCAGTTGTTCATAGAGATTTGTAGATTAAATCTTTTGCCAAGGATGCCATTGGATTATCGTTTTTATTCATTATTCACATGTATTTTCGGTATTATTTTACAACGCATGCTTAAGTTATTAAAAGCTTATACCAAAATAGACGATGATAAGATTCGGCATAAAATGCCTAGCAAAATTTAGAATGTCTAATTCGCATGCAAGCGTAGCGTGAAACCTTCCACTTATAATCCTTTTAACAATTAATTTTACATATTAGAAAATACAATAATATAATTTCATTGTAAGGTTGCAATCGAAACCCAATCATGTACATCAACACCAAAAGGAGAATGGACAATCTGATAACTAGTACTATAATACGTTGCGTGTTTATGTAATACATTCGATAATTTAAAGTAATTTGTTTTCAAGGTCGTGCTCCTTACAATAAATATATGATACCAAATTTTACTAATAGTTATTATCATAAATGTAATTGAATTAGAAGGTTTCAATACAGCTCCTTTAATAAATGTTAAGTTTATACGTTTTTATAATTCATTTTTATTAGTGTGAAACGAAACCTTTAGTTTTATTAATTGGTTGCAATTGTATTTATTATTATTTTGAAATAACAACTATTTCTATATCGAATTAGGAAATTTAATAAAACATTTAAATAAATTTTTGTTACGTCTAACAATAAAATCGGTGGTCCAGAGGTAGGCACGCCAGAGTACAGTTCTAGAAACCCGAGTTCGACTTTCGTCCGTTCCTAAACTTTTTCTACAAATCTATCCATACTAATTTGAATTATTTTCATTTACTCTTTGCCGATGTCCCACTGTAAACAGTTTTATAAAAAAGTTTTATAAAGATCAATTTTATGCCGTGATGGATTACAATTTGATAAAAATGACAGCCATCTTAAAATATTTTACAATGTCTGTATTTTTATGACATTACGTAAAACTATTTTATAAATAGAAGCGGCCCTAAAACTTTGATGAATAATTGATGCCCCGCAAATGAAGGAATCCTAGAGTTTACATCGTGTTTGTCGTTACGTTTATTTATACTCCTACAATCATGGAATTTTATATTTATTGGAAGTGTTTATTTTTATTTTTTTGACTGTTTAGTATTGTAACATGTTTATTGCAAAATCTATTAATAACTTATTTTTTTGCTTAATCGTTTCATTATTAAAAACTAATCAAACTTATTAGTTTAACTTCTCTAGTACAAAATAGCAATAGCAATCATACAGTCTATTTAACTCTATTTATTACTATATATCAGCTTTTTTTCGTATTTTTAACTTATTTTCCATGTACAAAAGAAATAGTGTAAATAGCGAAACTAAAATGCAAATAATTATATATTTCTCTCAAAATTACATCTATCTTACAACCCTAACCATCATTTTATAAAAAAATTTTATTACAGTTTGGCGAGTGACAAGTATTAAAAATATTTGCACAACACGTGACATAAGGTGGTTTTATAAATCGATTTCATAAAAATTTTTCCAGTGGGACATTCGCATAATAATAAATGAAAACAATTCACTTTAGCATGGACGCGTTTTTGGAAAACTTTTAGGAACGGGCGAGAGTCGAATTCGGATTTCTGGAACTGTTCTCTAGCTTACCTACTTCTGCACCATCGATCTTGTTGTTAGACGTAACGAAAAATTTACTTAAATGTGCCACTAGACTACCTAATATTAGATATTTTAATTCGATATAAAAATTCTTGTTATTTTTAAATAATAAATACAATTGCAACCCAGGATAATCAATTAATAAAACTAAATTCTATTTCACACTATTAGAAATGAATTATGAAAGTGTGTTAACTTGACATTTATTAAATTTATTAAAGGAGCCGTATTGAAGTCTTCTATTTTAGTAAATTGTTAATTTATTATTTTTTTATTCATTTTGAATCGAATATAATAGGCGTTTTTGTTTGATTTATTGGTAATTTTGGCCTCGCTGAGTTTATTAACGCATTTGCTGTTACTTAGTTTTTATGATTAATTCATATCACAAAACCGTAATGGGTTTCCATTGTAAAACGTTCCGAATCTAACATCGTTTTATAAGCTTATCACGAGTAAATAAATAAAGAAGAAGGAATACTGCTAAATCGTTGTATAGTAACCTCACGCGACGGAATTCTAACAATCAAAATGGACTTTCGCGTAATTGGCTACAGCAGTTTAAATTCAAATCAGCAACGACTCATACAAACATGTATTGACCGTTTACCATTTATAGGTGTTTTATTTTTATTAAAAACTGTGTTTTGTATATTTGCAAAGTGATTAATCGTACGACTTACATTTGATTCGTTAGCCATCTTGGGAAATTTGAGAAACTAAGAAAATGCAGTAGGGTGGCCTAAGATTCCGTGGAAAAAAGATTATGAAGTTATTATTAGAGATAGAACAGAGTTATTAAGAAAACTTAAAATTATTTTGAAATATACCGGGTGATTCGTATTACAATGGCATATCAAAGTTATATTTTTTCTTATGGAACATCCTATATATTTTTACAAATTATGATAGCCCTTAATGCATGTATCAAAAAAGATACGAGGTACCATGCGTCTAAAGTTACAACTAAGGGAGCTATTTACATTTTTATAATAAAAAACGACCCACTTTGTCATATTGCTGTGTGTTAATAGGGTAAGATAATAAGCTAAAATTTACACCACAATTTTTCTAGTTCCGCTGCTATATTACGTAGTGTTTAGTTCCAAACTATCTACAAAACATATACAGAGTGATAAAGTTTGGGCATCGTTATTATTCTCAATGTTTTCAAATGGAACACCCTATATATTATAGTTGCATCATGTACAGAATTTAACATACTTTAAATTAGGAGTTCATCAAATAATGGTGTGTAGTAACAATCTATTGCTATTACCAATACAAATACTTGTCATTCTAAAGTAGCTCATTTTCAGATGCACGTACTGTACATTAAATGTCTTAATATTTTGTTATAAATTCACTCTAATGAAGGTTATCAAACTAAAGGTGGTCACTATTAAACGCGTCATCAACACTTTAGCTTTCACATAAAATAGCATGTGATGTTCATTTAAAGTGCATCTTCAATTTTAAGGTGCATGCACAATAATCATTATTTTCTTTCATCTATTTAATTGTTACGCTAATGGTTTTAATGCTTTTTCAAAGTGTGATGCCATTTTATCAATTAACTTATTAATAACAACAATAATTTTGGAAAAGTTCAGAAAGCAGCCAATTTATCTCAAAAATGGCTATTTATTTGATACCCATATGATACATTTTATTAACTGTATGTTAAATTCTGCACATGACGCAACTATAATATACAGGGTGTTCCATTTGAAAAATTTGAGAATAATAACGATGCACAAACGTTATTACCTTGTATATCTTTTGCAGATAATATGGAACTAAATACTATGTAATATATCAGCAGCACTAGAGAAATTATGGTGTAAATTTTAGCTTATTATCTTACCTTATTAACACAGCATTATGACAAAGTGGGCCGTTTTTTATTACAAAAATGTAAATAGCTCCCTTATTTGTAACTCTACAGGCATAGTGCCTCGTATCTTTTTTGATGTATGCATTAAGGGTTATCAGAATTTGTAAAAATATATAGGATGTTCCGTAAGAAAAAAAATAACTTTGATATACTATTGTAATACTAATCACCCTGTATATTTGAAAATAATTTTATCTAAAAGTTTTCTTAATAACTCTGTTATATCTCTAATAATAACTTTATAATCTTTCGTCTACGAAATCTTGGGCCACCCTGTATATAAATTATTATATTGAAAGGATGTTTTGTATAAATTAAATTTAGGGCCCAAACTATCTAATTGTCGACAGAAACTTATATAAATACGAAGAAGTATGATATAATCATATTTGGAATAGTTGCACTTTTAGAAATATTTCCCCCGGGCAGGGATCAAACCCGCGTCTTCTGGACAGATCCCAACCACTTTACTACCCAAACTACCGACGGTTCTGTAGACGCTCGTGTAGAAAACCTCTTCAAATGCAACGCTTTATGTATTAAATCATATTATTAATTATTTTTAAGATGGAAGGAAGACCGTTAAATACTGCAGGAATTAGAAGGGCCACGCGGTCATGCAGATTCACAACTAAAGTCGCAGGAAATTTTTCTAAAAATACAACTATTCCAAATATGATTATCTCATACTTCTTCATATTGAGAAACTTGTTATGACGCTATTCCGTCGTGTCAAAGAGCCTGCAATCTTCCTGCTCTTTTTTTATTCACTCGTTGATTTATCGCAAAAACTCATTTGGCAGCCATTTTTGTGGCAAATTATTTAACTTTTCCATGGTAAATGCATTTTAATGCACTTTTATTTGGCTAATTATAACAATTAAAATCTAGCTTAATGCATATAATTTGGGTTTCCAGTTTACTGACTGATCGGGTGTGTTAAGAAGAAATGTCTTATACTTATTAAATATCAATTAGTACTAGCATTTCCGTTAAGTTAAATGAACTTTTCTTTTAAGCTTTAAAATATGATTAAATTTGAAACAATTTAATAATTAAATCCTTTTACATTTGTTATTAGTTTAGAATTAATCATTTGTATATTAAAATAATACTGGCTATAACACCTTGATAAAATATAAACCGAGAGTATAACTTGTGTAGATAGCTACAGTGGAGAAAATAGCAGAAAAATTCAGGTAACCTGTGAGACTTCTAAGGCCTGCCTTTCTGAACGACATTTTTGTTAAAACCATTATTCAATTTCCTTGCATTATAAATATATCGCAGTTAGTACCAATGCCAATATTCAGCGATACAGATTGCAAGCACATGAAGAAGTTGCTACTCCTTTATTCACTGCGTCAGCCCTAGTTTTCGAAAGTCTTTCTGATTTTTCAAAATGACGGGTGGGACTCCATTTTATGAATAATGAAAAATCAATCAATCCTTGCTTACCTCGAACTTTGAATTGTTTTTAAAGTGTAACCCTCTGTTGGCTAACTTTCAGATGCTTCCAACTAAATTAGAGTTTAGTTTCGCACTGGCCTACAGGTTTAGCAACAGTTTTAACTATATTTTCACAGTTCCTGAGTGCGCTTTTTTCTAAAATATGTTAAACCGCTTCATTACACCTAAACCAATTTTGATCACCCTATTAATATTTTATATATTTCCTCATTTTGCAGTCGCCCCTTTGTATATCATCCAAAATCAGCAATAACACTTATAGTAATCCGATGATCTTGGGTTTTGTTCGAAATATAGGCTAACATTGAATAGTCTTTGACTATTCTGTGATATTGTAACGTTGCACTTGTAAACGATCGTTTTAATATAAAGAAAAACAAATTTATTGCAAGAGAAATTCAATAACATTTACTACGGAATATAAAACCGAAAACTAATTAAGAAGCATCCTGTATATAATATATTTGAGTTGGAATAGTTATTGTAAAGTGTAATGTATTAATTAAATAAATAGCTATTCGATGAAATGGAAAGCAAATATACCAAATAAGTTTAAATTTAAGAAAGTTAGTGATAATAACAATGGATTAAAATACAAATCGCACATGTAAATAGAGATTATCACCGCGTCACACTTTTAGAAATTTGAAATCGAAGTGCACAACAATTTCATTTTAGAAAACTGACAAAACATAAAGACCGAAAATTATAAAAACTTAATCATTATTTAACTAGCCCGGACGCAGTTACATCTGTATAAATTCTGGTCTGAACTAAGTTCATATTGATGTAATTGCAGGTAATTGATTAGATTTAGTGAATGAAGTTCCGATTCCGTCCAGCTACCGATCTTTTGTTATCGTCGAGCGTCTTAATACACGATAAGCCCTTCCTTCTGTTTGAATTGCGCTTTGAACTGAATTTAAACCAGCCAGACTCACAAGTACTGTTTGTCATGAGTCGAAAAATCTAACCAAATTAACGTGCCCAAAAACAGATTCAAAACTAACCCGCATTTTAAAACTGCTTACCTTAAAATAACTACCATTAATAACACACATGTTCATTAAAATACACTTAATGACAATATACATAATTAAATTAAACAACGACATATTAAATAAACAGCTGATAAATAAATAACGAAGAGGTCAATTTCGAATAGCTATTAAACGTTACAGAATTAAAATACCTAAATCCACGACCATTCTTCGATTAAAACAAAGCGATGGCAAAATAAGTGACTGGCAACGTACTTCTCTGATATATAAATAAATTATCATTGCAGTATGACTCAAATGCTGCCGTTTATTTTGAACCGCTTAACTACAATTATGGGTTGTAGCGAGGTACAACACAACAACAAACATAGCTCGATTTAGACTGGCAGACCCATCCATAAGTTTTAAATAGTACTAATTTATATATGAAAGATTTAAATTTCCTCCTATGAACGGTGTGAATTTTGAAAAATCCGGCCATGAATAAAAAGTCATAAAACTGTCATCAAAGTAAAAATAAATGAACACTTGCAGAACTTCTCGCCACAACAGAGTAGATAAACATATAAAAGCTTAAACTTCCTATAAACGTGTTGCAGCCACTCGTATACCATTGGCTTCGCCCTCTAGAGCTCTTCAGTACGAGGTTGCTGGACATGTTGATTGAAAATACAAGTTCCCTATGAATACATACTAAGTGTGGGTGGAATTCGAGCGAAGTGGACGACCAAGGATTGTGACTGATGAAATTGTTGCAAAAGTTAATGAAAAGGTTAGAGAAAACCGCCAATTCACAATAACAGAGCTTTCACTCAGTTTTCTATAAATTTCACATAGTTTGTTGCATGAAATTATTTCTCAGAAATTGGGATACCACAAATTTTGTACAAGATGGGCTCAAAACCCCTGACAGAAAATCACAAGAATCAGCGTATGGCAGTGTCATTAACATTTCTGGACTCTTACGACAAAGATGGCGACTCATTACTGGATCGAATCGTAACG
>JAHWXV010384433.1:0-11898 GCA_024586415.1 Phrixothrix hirtus | reverse complement strand
ATATATATATATATATATATATATATATATATATATATATATATATATATATAATATAATTTTCTTATAAAAACATTACAAAATATTGCAAGATTGTAAACACTAAATCGGTAACTTAGCATTTCATTTGAAACACATTGTCAACGCTACTTAATTATAGTATTAATAATACGTCGTATTTGTAATCATATTTTCAGTAAACTTCGTTTACAAACTTCGTTTACTATACTAAATTATAAACAACCTAGAATTACGCAACTGTATTGTGGATCCAAACCAGTATTTAATATGATATTTAATACGGTTAGTAAAATGCGAAAAAGCAAACCGACTCGAGAAAGATATATTATTGTACGCCAGGACTAAAAAAAGAATGAACAATCTAATATAACTAGTACAAACATATACCGCGTGCTTATGCAACACATTTAACGTAATCTCTTTACAAGGTTGCGTTCCTTACAAGAAATTATATATTCCATTAATTGCTTGTAGTATTTTACATTTGTAGAAGTTTGTTAAAGGTATGGTACCAAATTTTACTAATAATTATTAATATAAATGTGATTGAAATAAAGACTTCAGTACAGTACATTTTAATAAACGCTAAGTTCATAATTCATTTGGAGTAGTGTGAAATGAAGCCTTTACTTTTATAAATTAATTATCCTAGGCTGCAATTGTATTTATTATTATTTAAAAATAACAAGAATTTTATATCGAATTATAAAATTTAATATTAGATAGTCTAATTAAAATACCTTAATATTAATTAATTGTGGTACATTTAAATAAAACATTCGTTACGTCTCTAACAATAAGATCGATGGTATATAGTACAGTTCTAGAACCCTGAGTTCGACACTCAGCCGTTCCTATATTATTTTCAAAAGTCCGCCCTTACTAATTTGAATTATTTTAATTTACTGTTATGCCCATATCCATTATAAAAATGTTTATAAAAATATTTTGTAAAACATCTAGCGGCATGGTTGTACAAATAATTTTAGTGCTTGTAACACTGTCAAACTGTTACAAAAATTTATATAAAATGCTTGTTAAAGTTGTAACATTGACGTTATCTTGAAAAAAATATTTTGGTATACTTTCACCTATTGCATGTCAAACAATAAGTTAAAAAAAAGAAAAGGAGCTGGCATATTGTAAAAAATATAATTCAATAGACTGTATGATCGGTGGCATTTACGTGTAGTACCACCAACACAAATTTTCATTTTGATATGTCAAAAGTTTTGTGCTGTTTTGTGCCACAGGAATGAAGTTTTGTGCTAGTCATATTAAAGAGTTATAGCGATTGGTACTACAAATAAATGCCTCTGTACCACTTTCTGGAGAAAAGAAATAAACCACAACAATAAGTAGAGGGAGTTTTGTACTATTCTATGCAATCAAAGAAAAATATTATGCTACACAGGAAATACCCGAAATTAGACGTCAAAGTTCTATCATCAATTGTACCACTTCCTAGGATCCAAAAAATAAAGGTGCATCTCATAGAGAGAGTTTTTTGCTTTTTTGTGCAATCAAATGAAATTTTTTGCTACGTGGAAAATGCGCAAAATCAGGGGCCAAAGTTCTACCATCCTCTATGCCAGTTCTTAAGATCTAAACAAAAAAAGTGTCATTTATAGATTTAGCCATCAAATTTATAACCGAGATCTTAAAATATCAACTTATCATTTCTGAGAGGACTACCGAACAAACATTTTCCATTTTCGAAATATTCATCTCATTAATATGACTAGCATTAAATTAAATAAAACTTTCTCTATACAATGATACTTTCATTTTTTAGACTCTAGGAAGTGGTAGAAAGGTTGGTAGACTGCTGCCTTTGATTTTGAGCATTTTCTGCGTTGCACAAATTCTCTTTCGATTGCACAAAGCAGCACAAAACTCCGTCTACTTATTGTTGTTGTTTATTTCTTATTTCCGGAAAGTGATATAGAGGCATTTATTTGTAGTACCACCTTTGAAGTCGCTATAACTTTCTATTATGACTAGCACAAAACTTTATTCTTGTGGTACAAAATAGCACAAAACTGCCTCTATAAGATGACGCTTTTATTTTCTAGATCATAAGAAGTAGTACAGAGGATGATAGAACTTTAGTCTCAGATTTTGGGCATCTCCCGCGTAGCACAAAATTTGTTTTGATTGCAAAAAAAACACAAAATTCGGTTTATGAGATGACACCTTCATTTTTTAGATCCTAAGAGGTTGTACAGAGGCTTGGTGTCTGATTTTGGGCATTTACTGCGTAGCACAAAATTTCTTTTGATTTGCGAAAAGCACAAAACTCCCTCTACCTAATATTGTAGTTTATTTCGTTTTTCTCGAAAGTGGTACAGAGGTTCCTAGAACTTCGGCATTTAATTTTGGGCATTTACTGGAGAAAACAGCACAAAATTCCGTTTATAATATGACATCTTCATTTTTTAGATCCTAAGGAGTGGTACAGAGGATGGTAGAATTTTGGCCTCTGATTTTGGGTATTTCCTATATAGCACAAAATTTTTCTTTGATTGCACAAATTAGTACAAAACTCCCTCTACTTACTGTTCTGGTTTATTTCTTTTCTCCGGAAAGTGGTACAGAGGCATTTACTTGTAGTACCACTATTGAGATCACTATCACTCTTTAATATGACTAGCATAAAACTTCATGCTTATGGCACAAAACAGCACAAAACTAGCACAAAACCTTTGACATAGCAAAATGAAAATTTGTGTTTGTGGTACTACACGTAAATGCCGCCTGTAGGATCTCATGTTGTTTTCCTGCTATTTTGTATCGGAGTAGCTAACCTAAAAAGTTTGATTAATTTTTACTTTCTCTTACATATCATATGCAATGTATCCTCAGTGACATAGAGAATGAGTAGGAATTTCTTAATCAAAGTTGGTAGATTTGTTGGGCTGACATTAGGTAATAATTGATTAACTTTTGAGATCAAGTGGTAATGTGATAACGCCACATTTGACAGTTGTTATAATTTCTTGCTAACTTTATCGGTGTGTGTTTTTCGTACGACTTGTTGTTCTTTTTCATTGTTAATTAAGATTGTTTTGGTTGTTGTTCTCTTGTTAACGTGTTTTGTTTGTTTGATCATGCATAGAGGACGGTAACGAGGATATTACCGTCAAGTAAACCAATTTGACAGAGGTCGCATTATTGGTTTGCGCGTAGCTGGTTTTTATTTGGGGAAATTGCTAACCGTGTAAATCAAAATCGGTCAACTATAATGCGAGTGCATCGTGCATAGTTTGAAGATGGCCAGGAACATCGTAAAAGAGGAAGCGGCGCTTCAAGAAGAACGAATGGGCGTCAATATCGTAGCTTAAGACAACTGGCATTTAGAGAACGATTTTCCTCTACTCGGGCAGTTAGTGACCAATAGTTTGGTGAAGAAGGTCGCCTTATAACCCTTAGAACAGTTTATCGCTGAATCTAAAGTTTTGGGTTAACATCATATCGCCGCAACTTGTGCTTCCTTTGACTTCAAAACATTGTCAGCAACGGTTACAATGATACAATGAACGATCTCACTGGAATCTTGAATGGCGTTGTTTTGTCTTTAGTGACCAATGTAGATTTTATTTAGGAATGCACCACGGTCGTATGAGAGTCAGGATAAGAGGGGGTGAACGACATAATTCTCGATTTACAATTGAGAGGCACGTATTCTGCACTGTGGGTGTTATGGTTTGGGGTGCGATTACTTATGGCAGCAGGTCTCCCTTGGTGACCGTTTGAGGCAATATGATATCGCATCGGTATATTGCTGAGGTGGTTGGAACGCATCTTCTGCCACACCTACAAGCGCTCGAAGATCCATTATTTCGGCAAGTCCTCATGTAGCAATGTTTTCATTGAACTTCTTTGAGCTGGCCCGGATTCGTCTTTTGCCCTGGCCTCCAAGATCTCTATATCTTTCTCCCATTGAACATGTATGAGGCATAATCGATAGAAGTTTGCGAAATTTGCAGCGTCCTCCTATAACTTTGGAGACCTTGAGACGTAAGGTGCAACTTGCATGGGGGGCAATATTCGAAGACAAGATAAACCACCTTATTCAATAAATGCCTCGGCGTGTAAATAAATGTGTAAATTAGAGATGCCGCTCCACACATTGTTAACATTAATTATAAAATTTTGTTTAACTAATAAAGATTTTCCTGCTAAACTTTAATTATTTATTACTATAAGATAGGTGAATATTCCTACCAAATTTTATCCGGAAATTCCAACCATTTCTTGGTGTTGCAATTTCTTTGTCACTGAGCATAGTATATAGAATGTTGTTTCCCATCAAAATTTTCGTTACCAAAAGCAATGTTTTCGGATCTCTTTAGTCCGAATAATATGTTTTTAGAAATTGTTCTTTGTGTCTGCACGCGCGTCTGGGTGCGTGTGGGTGTACGTGTGTGTGTGCGTGTGGGTGTGCGTATGCGTGTGCGCCAGCGTGTGCGTGCGCATGCGTGTGAGTGTGTGCGCGTGCGTGTTAGTACGTATGTACGTACGTTACTATATCTCGAAACCTAACTGTTATAGAAAAACGAAATTTTATATCTAAGTTTATTGTCTTGTCCCCGGAAATTCCAACCCGTTCTTGGTGTTGCAACTTCTATGTCGCTAAGCATAGTATACAGAATGTTGTTTTCCGTCAAAATTTTCGTTAGCAAAAATAAGTGTTTTCGAATCTATTTAGTCCGAACAATATGTTTTTAGAAATTGTTCTGTGCGTGTGCGTATCCGTTTGCGTGCTCGTGTGCATGTGCGTGTGAATGTGCGTGTGCGTGTGCGTGTGGGGGTACATGTGCGTGTGTGTGCGTGTGTGTGCGTGTGTGTGCGTGTGTGTACGTGTGTGTGTTTGTGTGTGCGGATGAGTTCGTACATGCGTGCGTACTTTACTATATCTCGAAACCCAACCCTCATAGATAAATGAATTTTTATATTTAAGTTTATTGTTCGAATAAGAATGCCCTTAAAATCGAATAACTGAAAGCTCCACCTTATTCTTACGATTTTTAGGCTTTTTATGATGTTCTCGAAGACCACTCTAACGATTTTTTAGCTTTCCACGTTTCTTACGTATATGATGATTTCTTAAGTGAACTAATGGGTGTCTTTGAGAAAATTTGTTGAAGCAAGTTATCGAGCAAAATCTCTAGAGTTAAGCAACGCTTTGCGTGTCAAGTTAATTGGATGGATGACAGTTGCCTTTTTCGGTCTAAAAATAA
The DNA here is from genome assembly GCA_024586415.1 of Phrixothrix hirtus. Lineage (NCBI taxonomy): Eukaryota > Metazoa > Arthropoda > Insecta > Coleoptera > Phengodidae > Phrixothrix > Phrixothrix hirtus. The sequence continues at coordinate 6,634 of JAHWXV010384433.1, read as the reverse complement.
ATATGTTAATTTGCATATCTAATTACTTTTTATTTGAATCTATAAATTATTTTTATTTTAAATTAACTTTAATTTGGTATTGAAATATAAGGTCCTGGTACATATACATAGGAAATTACAAACCGATTAATTATTTATCCTTTTAAATTAATTTTAGAATTTACAGTGTAAGTATATAAGAAAGTAACTAGCGTCAATAACTCCAAATTAAAATTAAAATGGGTAATGAAATAGTGTGTTGCCTCGCAGCAGATTTTTAATAATGGAAAGGTTACAACAACAAATATAAGTTATTAATAGGTTTTACAATAAACATGTTAGGGTATAATATTGCAAACGATGTTAAACAGGAAAGAAATAAAAATAAAAATAGATCCATCAAATATTCTTTCAATAAATATAAAATTCAATGGTTGTACGAGTATAAATAAACGTAACGACAAACACGATGGAAACACTAGGAACTCGAAATTGGTGATGGGCATCAATATCCAATAGAATGCGTCATTTGATTAAAATTTTAGGACCGTTTCTATTTTATAAAATAGTTTTACTTAAGGTAGTAGAAATACAAACACTGCAAAATATTTTGACATGGATGTCATTTCTACCTAATTGTATTTTGTTACACTGTAAAATTCAGTTTTATAAATATGTTTGTAACAGCTAGACAGTGTGATAAGCATTAAAAATAATTGGTTTTTATAAAATAGTTTTATACTAATGTTTACAGGGGGACACCGACAAAACAGGAAATGAAAATAATTCAAATTAGTAGGGCAGATTTTGAGAAAAATTTTATGGACCGCCAAGACTCGAACTCTGATTTTTACAACTGTGTTCTGGAGTGACTGCCTCCAAACCACCGCTTTCATTGTTAGAGGTATGGAATATTTTACTTAAATGTGCCACCATGAATTAATATTAAGATGTTTTAACTAGACTACCTAATATTAAATTCTCTAACTCGATATAAAAATTCTTGTTATTTTTAAATAATAATAAATGCAATTGCAACCTAGTATAGTCAATTAATAAAACTATGGACTCCACTTCACACTATTAAAAATTAATTATAAAAGCGTGTGAACTTAATATCTCTTAAATTTGCTAAAGGAGCTGTATTGAAGTCTTCTATTCCAATTACATTTATGTTAATAACTATTAGTCAAATTTGGTATAATATCTTTAACGAACTTCTTCAAATGTAGAATAGTACAAACAAACGATGGGCTATAAAATAATTTGTTAAGAACGCGACCTTGTAAAGAGATTACGTTAAATTATCAAATGTGTTACATAAACACGTTACGGTTATTAAAATTTACATTCTTTTTTTGGTATCGATGTATACAGTACAGTTGCATTACATTTATTTTGTTTATTACTTTTCGAGTAGCTTGTTGATCAAATTTGTCTATACCAACAACTTGTTTCATTCGAAACGTATTTTAGAATCTTTCTAACGGTACACCTTTATTGATTCTTGTTGTATGTTATGTCACTACCCAGTACTCAGAAACGCTTGCCACTTTCCAGAAACTAAAATGAAACCAATTTATAAACAACACTCATATATGGAACGATTAAATTCCTATTCAAAAAATATTTCTTTTGAAAACTGCCAAAAGTGTTTTCTCTTTTATAAATTCCCCTGAAGTGAAATATTATTTAATTGTCATTACGCACCTATAAGAAGGTAAAAAGTTCATATTTTAAAACACATTCTTAATATTGAGTTTTTTCGTTTCCATGCGCCGATCGGCAATAAATTAAAAATATCTTGGGCATGGCAAAAAGTTCGCCAAAAATTAGGTCGATACATTCAATAGTCGGTAAACTAAATGGTTCCAGATCTGCAGTGCCTGTTAACGATATTATGACGTAATTCTTGATTTACTTATTAAACAAGACTATTTAATTTGTTATAAAGGGTTTTTGCAGTTAAAATAAAGTACAGGATATACGAGGCATAACAGTTAAATAACGAGACTGAATAAGTGCCTTGAACTAAGTTAAATTGTCTATCAATGGTAACTATGCAATTGTTATATATGAAACTCCAACTGTCAACAGTTAAAATTCAAAACTATTCTTTCAATTAGTGACTGAATTATTACGATATATTAGTGTTGTGTTGTTTTGCTCAAAATTGTGTTAGACGCAAAAATAGAAAAACAGTCAATTTTAAGTTTTTGGCAAAATTTGGCAAAAGTACTATCGAAATGTATTGTACATTCAGTAGGGTTGTATATTGTATAAGAAATTTACTGCTAGTACAGAAGAAATTGAGTACGAGGTCTTTTATAAATGATAAGGATTTTAAAAAGGTTAAAGGGATTGTTATAAAAGTCAGACTCTTGAGCATGATAAAGATTACTGAAATGTCAAATATCAATAAGGAAGCTGTCGAACAAATTTTGCACAATAACTTAAAACAAGTCGAGGGTTTGCGTTAAAATTGTTTCTAACAATCTTACACTGAATCAGCAGGAGCCGTGAGTTTCAAACTGATCTGTAATTTTGGATAATAATAAATGAAATCCAGGTATCTTAACTGTAGACTTTCCAATGCGAACTGAAAACTAAACGACAGTCTATGCACTGGAAGACGCCAGATTCTCGCAAACTAAAGAAAGTCGGAATGAGAAAATTTCAGTTTAAAGCAGTACTTACCAGTTTTTTAGTTGATGTTAAGGATATTCTCTTAGTTGAATGCCTTCCTGAATTACGATAGTTAACCCTACGGGGATATAGATATTTAAAAGCTAATATATGCAACCCATCCGGAAGAAGATATTTGAGTTTTGGTAAATGGATGGATCTCGCATCAGAATAATGGCCTTGTTCATAATTATTGTTGCTACCTGCCAACACCAGCCATAGGTACTTGATCTGGCACCGTGTTATTTTTTTATTGCCCAAGGTACAAAAGCAAGTTTATAGGTACTCATGTTGAATACGTTGAAAGAAGAAAACAGCAGAACTTCTTAAGGCACTGACGCGATATACTGTTTGAGCCAACGACAAGCACACATATAACGATACAGATACGCAAGTAACTATTCTGAAGGGCATGTCATATAGTTACGTCTGTTATTTAATATAATTTTGTAAACAAGGCGGTTTTATTTAACTAGGATACCTGATATGTGGAGAACATACTTAGTGAGATGGAAATTGCAACAACAATATGGGGTGCAAACCTTTTTACCACAGTTGGTATAAAGGCAATAATTAATTATATTTTCAAAAGAACTATAAACGATTACCTTAAATTTTTTAATAATTTGTTGGGCTACCCAAATTGTCGCCTATACACTTCCTGACTCTCAGTGGCATGGAATCCCGCAGGTAGTTTATATCTGCTTGAAGTATTATGTCCCAAGAAACTTAAAATTCACAACGAAGGGCTTCTAGTGTCTGTAGAGGGTTATCTAGATTCCCTAGTCTTTTCTTCATCATATCCCACATATTCCCTATCGGAAACAACTCAGGAGAGCTAGCTTAACGTTAACTGCTTGAGAAAAGTTTGTAGACGCTTTTTCATCATAGGGACGGGCATTATTCTGTTAGAAAAGCGGGTTTTCCATCTGCTGTAGGAAAAGAAGGACGCGTGGTTCTACCAATTCCTCAATAAACCGCTGAGCTATCAAAGTTCTTCGGCTGAATACCACAGAGGATCTAATCCCATAAGCAATACAACCCCATATTGTTCAGTGCACAAGTCTTTTAGCAAAAAACTGGGAATCACTCCTTTCTTCACTTTCTTGATTCAGGAATGAACAGCCACATATAAGCGATACGTCATCATGCCACAAGATTGCATACGACGATAAACCATTCGGAGTGTTACGAGGTGGTCCTTGTTACCAAATCATTTTCAGAGATTGATGTTATAGCAGAAGATTGGTCCCTTACTACCATTAATCGAGGTCGTCGGTCTTGCATGGAATTTATCCGTCTTTGACCACCAGTTTCTTTTCTACACATATCTTGAACTTCCCTGCTCTATGCATGATAACATCGCATAACAGTGGTTTGGTTTTGGTCAAAATGATTCGCTATTTATTTAAACGAAAACCACCTTTGCGCAAGCGAGCAATTCGGCTTCTACGAAATTCCCTCAATCGACGGTAATTTCTGCGTTTTCGAATTTTAGTGATAATTAGCACATTCAAAAGAACTCAAAACGTACGAATTGCAACCAAGAAGACATTAGGTAATGCTGAAAAGAAACAATTTCAAGAAAGTTGGAAACAAATGTGTAATTGTTATCGGTAACTGATCCCAAAATTTAATTAGTTATTACTAATTGATGAGCCATCATTTGCAACCCCTTGTTGATGTTGCATTTTCAATGCTATGCATATATATATATATATATGTATATATTTCATATAGCATTCATTTTAATGCATCTACATATTTTGTTTATTCTCTTTAAATCATTTTGCTGGTAGGGAAAATGTATTTTATTTTTCTTCTTACGTGAAAATAACAAAATCCGAGGTAGTCATTTTGTAAAGTCGTTATTATTCTATTTTCTATATTTACTTATCATTTATTCAGTTCTTGATTTGATTATCTACAGCATAGAACACTAAAAGGAGCGAAGAACGTAAAAAGAAATAACTAATGATATTTGCAGTGTAGAGAGAAGCAATTGTTATATTGGAAAATTTAAATCCTTGGCGACAATTCACTCCAAGTTTCCGCTTTTAGAGTGAATGAGAGTAACATATTGATCTTAAGAATGACGTCATATTGTATTCTTGCACATAATGTACCAATTTTATGAATTATCGGTTATATAAAGAGCGTAACATTTTTAACGGAAATCTCTTATGCTTATAAAGCCCAATAAATTGTGATTTATGTTGTAGTTATTAACTTTGAAATACTTAGAAGCTGTCTCATACTTTTTTAACAAAACAATATCTAAATAAATTATCTTTGACTATAGTAAACTGATATAACACGGCCGAAAATAGAATCTGTGATGAATTCTACGGCGCATTTGAGGGATAGTATTAATAATTTAGCTCAATATTTCTACCAAATGAGATTGTAAAACATTTATGTCAATATGTGTAATACTATTAACGTAATTCCTTTGATTAACGCTTCGAGGCGACGCGGTTTAAGCATCAATATAGTATTTAACGTCACTAGTCCGGGAACACTATTTTATAGTACTAATGCGATGTTAACAGACAAGGCGACGAAGGAATTGAGTCCAGTATTTCGCAAAGAGTACTGTAAAATAAGGTCACGAACGTAAACGTTATGTATTTATTTTATTTCAAACTGTGAGTTTTATTTTAAAACATCTCTAAAGTTATTGACACATTGATTGGTAGGAGATTTAAAATTCTGAAACAGGACTACCTACTAGTGTTGATTTATATTTTATCGTCATAGTAGTGTTGCTTGATTACATATTACAGGCATTCATCCTATAATAACTCATTTATCTGACTAGAGGGGCAGAAAGAAACAAAATTTACCAGACAATAGGAATTAAATCTAACTAAACATATATACTTAGTAATCACGACCCTAAATGTCCCAAAGAGACAACCCAATTTACACTGTCATATGTCGCTATTCCAATACAAAAACATATATACTGATTTGTCATATTTCCAACTGTCAATAATTAAGTTGTAATATTTAAACTACTATGAGCATAATGAACTACTAGTAAAATTGGTAATCACCTTTGCTAAAGAAGATTTTTTAATAAAGCATAAAATAGTAGGATATAAAATGAAACGAGATTAACTGGAAAAAATTGATAAAAATGTGAATTATCTATTAAATAAACACCTAATGTAAATTTTGCTCAAAATTTCTACCTCTGTCTGTTGCGCAGGCTGCACTTATGTTTAAAAACGATCGTTGTACACGCCGTAATGTTTCGGATGCTATTTACCTACACGATTCTGTAGTCCATTCCTTTAAATCGTCAATATTAGCAAGAGGAGTTAAAACCACTTGATGTTTTAGCACACCCCTAAGGGAAAAATCTAAAGGACTGATATCGGGACTTCGTGGCTGGCATAGATTAATTGAACCCCTTCCTATCCATGTATTTTCAAATTCAGTTGATAAAAGTTGCTCGACGTTTTGATGGAAATGAGGTGGTGCACCATCTAACTGAAACGACAAATTTTAGCGTGTATCTTCCAGCAACAACGGTAACTCGTTTTGCATAAAATTTAAAACATTTGTCCATTTAACACCCCTGGAAAGAAGTACGGCCCAATAATACGCTCTCCTAAAATTCCACGCAAAACATTTAACGAATAAATTGTTTGAAAGTGTGCTATTCGCGTCCACTTGGTCTTTTAGTAGGAGGCCAATTTTCTCTTAACTAAATTTCAAATCTGCAAAAAATTTTGTCAGTCGATGCTTTACGATGTGGATAGCGTTGATGGTACAAATTGCGGCAGCAACGGCATTTTTCCGGCATTCACCAAAAATTAAAATCGTATCGGTTTTTCGTTATTTGAATACATCTAATAAATGAATACAATTGGACAATAAACGTCAAGATTAATGACTAGGATGTTTGAACTACTGTGAATGCTTGCTTGACTAATATAATATTTATGCTTTCAAATAACAT
>JAHWXV010384369.1:0-12851 GCA_024586415.1 Phrixothrix hirtus | reverse complement strand
TCGACGCCATCTTGGAACTAGATTTAGGTTGGCAACAGATTCGACGCCATCTTGTCACTAAGGCTTGGCCTCACATCTTCTCCGGGGGCGGAGTGCCGGAGGCTATTCTTACACCTAGGGCTGCGCCCCTCCACCAACTCGATGGCCATCTTGAGCCCCATTCTCCGTCGGATATCTTGTCATGTGACTTAAGCTCCTACACGTGGCTGAGCTGGCGGCCATCTTGGGGCCATGTCTACTGAGGGGCAGAGTCCGGGGCCCCATTTCTGTATCTCGGACTTCATACCACTTCAATAGCTAGGTCTACGCCCCTCAGACAACTCGGCGGCCATCTTGTCATGTGCCTTTCGGCCTGATGATGTCCGATTTGATCCAGAACCGCTGTTGTCCTACTACTTATATTATAGGGACTAAAGTGCCTATTTTAATTCCGAGTGATGAAAAAACACTACTTTCTCTCTTGGGATTAAAAGAGGCACTTTAGTACTATTAATTAGTAAATTTTTGATATTGCTATGGACCTATTTTGTTTATGCGGGATTTAAAGCACTTTAATTCCCTACGGGTCTAAAATAAAATATGAATCTTTTGAGAATAAAAGTGTCGCTTTAGTCATAGAAGCAAGTGACTAACTGTGGCGTTTTAGCCCGGAAAGTACAAAAAATCATTTAAAATTATAAAATATTATTTAAAAACGTTGTTTCAGTACTTTGTAGAAAAATCGCATTGGAATTCAACAGCCTACAGTCGCTGCGGCATAAATTTTACAAGATTAGCGTACAGCTCTAGAGATATTTTGGACACTTCTTTCTGTAAGGCATTTCTAAAGTCTTCTGTATGTGAAATGTGATGTTTTCGGATGCATTTTAAAATATTGCTGCGCATTTACATCTTATTTCGTATAACCTTGTGATGCTAAAATTAATCTGAAAACAAAAAAGTGACGATGCAGCAAAATACTACATAACCCTCAATCGAACCTCTTTATAAGTACTTTTATGGACGATATTTGTTATTGAGCATTTATCACGTAGTATGGAAATGGCTACTACAGTTTCAGAATTCAGAAGGATAAATACCAACATGGATTAGACTACTACAAAAGTATGACTTTGAACTGGAGCATCGTGCTGGAAGAAATTATTAAAACGCTGATTCTTTATCAAGACGGCCTTGCCTAAAAATTTGCAAACACTGCTCTCGGTTTGAGTCATGAGTTGAAGAACTTCTTGTCAAGCGTTATACAGTAATAAATGATGAGTGGAGACCGGACAATGTCAGAAAGAATCGGAAAAGTCACCCAGATTTGAAGTTATTAGTAAAATGAAAGAATGTAGGTCAAAGATCAGGTTGGGAGGAAGTGGCCCCATTTAATCCCGTTGTTGAAGTTATTGGTATCAATGGGATTACGCGCAAGTTCGGAATGGCCTTTGAAAAGGGCCCTGGAAAATTATGATGGAAATAAAAGACGAATGTGATTGGTGGATCCGAAAAGCAGAGTAGTGGACGTTGTGCGAGAACTTCATGATGGTCCGCCAGGAAGGCATATGGGAGTAAAGAAAATTCTGGAAAGGGTCCGTGAACGATTTTATGGATAAACTATAGGGATAGTATTAGGGAGGTATTGGTGCCGAAAATATGTAATATGCGCTTCTGGGAAGTGACAACACCTATGAGACAATATAATGTGAGTAGCCCAATTCAAAGAAAAGTTTTCAGAAATAGAAGTAAGAAGCAGATACATTCTACTTTAGTAGATGGACCCAAGCATACGCTTCATCAAATCAAGGGCAGCTACAATTACCGAGGCCTTGGTGAAAGAACTGTTTACCTATTTTGGAACTCCTTTGGAATTACATTCAGACCAAGGAAAAAATTTTGAGTGAGCTTTATTCCAAAGTCTGTACCAACTGTTGAAAATACATCAAACCAGAACAATTGCTTTTCAACTACAGTGAATTGAACAATGGTAAAATATTTAGCGAAAGTTGTCTCAGACTATGAATGAAATTGGGGCCAGTACTTACAATTATTTCCATGGCATATCGGTCAACTGTAAACGAAACAACAGGCGAGATTCCAGCACTTATATTAGTTGCCTTACTATAGAGTAAGGTTATTTCTAAATTGAAAAAATTCGTATGGCGTTTATGTATGAGTATTTTTAGCCGACATTTTGGATACGTACTTATGAAACTGATATTTAGTGTAACAGTATTTGATTCTGTGATAGCTTTATTTTAAGGGTAAATTTTTAAATAATTCAAATTTCCTATACTAGTACACTAAATAATTATATTTTAAATACAACTTTAGAATTTTAGTTTACTCACATAAAAATTAAACAAGTTATGATTTTTTTAAACTTAATCTCTGGAACATGCCTCTTAAAAAATTTTAACCAGCAAAGAAAAATTCGTAGTGCCGTAAGTACGAACAGATCCATAAAATCACAGTTTCCAATAAAGAGAAGTCCAAAGTTTTGGTATAAAATGATTAACTCTTATACTGAGAAAAACCTAACGAACGATATGAGAAGTAAAATAGGATATTAATATTAAATAACAATTTCCGGTCGGCCAAATGAAAATACAAGAAAGGGTTGCCATTGAAAGCAGCAAAAGTTATAAACAGAAAAATTACTGTTTCGGGCGTCTTTTTCATTGTGCTTCATAATCTAATAAATCATCTATAAGGTAGTGTGCATATTATGGAAGTAAAAGTGCTACAAAACAGTCTAGCAAATCATCGAAGATGATCATGAACAAATTTCACGCTTTATCAAGACAGCCTTGCGTAGAAAATTGCAAACAAGGGTTAAAATCCTCTTGTCAAACGAACTACTATTATGAAAAATTACTGAAAACCGGATACTGTCAATCAAAATCAAGAAAGCAACCCAGATTTGAAGTTCTTAGTAAAACGAAAGGATGAAGGTCAAAAGCCAAATTGGGAGAAATGGCCTTTTAATCCTGTTCTTAAAGAATAATGGTCTCAACAAATTTTGCTTACAATCGGAGTCCTGTTGACACTGTATTCGAATCACCAGCAAAAGTTCTAATCTCTTTAGAATATTTTCAAAAGTACTTTCATCAGTCCATGTTTAATTATTTAGCTGAACAAATAAATTTATATTTTATTCTGATGACTGGTTCTTCAGTCTTACCACCACTAATGAAATTAAAAACTTTATTGATATTGAAATAGTAGTGAGAATTGTAGAAATTCCTTCATTGGAAGACTATTGGGCTATGCAAACGAGGTACCCTAGAACAACTGAAGTAATGCGCGTAAAACGATTTAAAAAACTTAACCGACTTATACATTTTCAAAATGATAATTGTGAAGCAAATGGAGATCCATTATTTACAAATATGTCCAGTTCTGAAAAAATTAAGACAAATTTATTTGCGGATTGAACATGAGAATTTATTTTCCATAGACGACATGATGGTGGCATACAAGGGTACCACAGCTGGAAGTCTTAGGCAGTATATGCCTAAAAGCCGAAGAAGTGGAGATTCAAGATGTTTGTTAGGGTTGTAGTTTGTGGAATTGTATACTGCTTTCTGCTATACATGGAAACTAAAACTTTCTGAAATATATATTTTACAACTACAGATAATTCAGGTAAATATTTCGGTTTAGGAGTAAAGGCGGTATTATCGCTTTGTCTTTCTAAAAAATGAACATGGTATATCGATTTTAGGAATAATACGAAATAAGCTGTATTTTAGAAAATGATAAAGTTCTTTTAAAACGGGAAGTGGAAGCTTTGTTTACAACGGTGAGAGTGTAAAAAGCATTATTGTTGTCAAGTGGGCTGATAGAAAGTACTTTTTCTTGGTCAGTTCTTGTGCCTCTTTTTGTAAAAAGATATATTAAAAAAGAAAAGAAAAATAAAATTATTCGTACAAATCTGGCCATTATGCTTATAAAAGGAAACAAACAAGTAAAACACAATAAATCTGATTTTATAGATACCAAGTCCTTAAAAGGATTTGAGTTCCGGTTACTGCACAATCATCTACTGATGTGCATTTTGACCAGATAGGTCATTTTCCCAGTTTTGTAGAAGAAGGAAGTGTGTAAACAGGCAAACAACAATTTGTTGTTTTAAATGCAATTTAAGATTATGTATTGTATTGTAACAGGAAGTACTTTCGAAATTATGTTACTATTTACCATGTAAACAGACAATGTGTAACATATGATATAATGTGTTTTTTATATACAGTGAGTCATAGCCAAAATCGTACACCTCATGAAAAAATATATTTTAATGTTTTAAATTGTCTTTTAATAAGTAAACTACAAAATGGTGACACGTAAATAAACTAACTCTTATATAAGTTTAATATGTATTAATTTTGCAATTAGAAATGAATCGACAAAGAAGATAAAAACAAATATTTACGACATTAATGAAATAGATCTCACAGCCAAAATCGTACAGTTGTCTATATTCATTAAATATCTTATTTCAGTATTCTGTAGGATGCATTTTCTATTATTTTATTGCTTTTAATCTTCTTAGTATTCATTGCACAAATTTTTTAGTAAAATTTCTGTTAATTTTTTGCAATTCTTCTAGTAATTTGTTCTTTTATATAGTACCATACATTTTCTATAATATTTTAGTCTGGAGATTGATCTGAGGTCTAAATAATGTTTGACAGTTTTAAAGACACAATTTTTTGGAAACCACTGAGCTGTGGCAAAATATCATTATCTAAAGCTTAAACTTATCCAAGATACTCAATATTTCAGCACTGGTTTTTAAATTTTCTTTTAAAATAGCTAAATATTGCCACTTGTCCATTGCGCCCTTTATTTTTTGCATGCTGTAGAAGTAATAAATAAACTTCAAATGTAGTTAATAAAGGTATTAGGATAGTTCGGTATGTATTAAAACGCTATAGAAATGAAAATAGATTAATAAACAAACCAAGGGTAATAAACAAAAAAAATTGTTCCGTGCACTGATGAAAGTAAATTTAGCATGTTTTATTCCGATGGAAAGATAAATGCACGGTGTCTGCTCAATCAAGAACTAAATATCAAAAATTTAAAACCTACAAAACAACACACCGGTAGTTCTGTACTAATGTGAGGCTACATGTCGATTGCTGAGGTAGGAAATTTAGAATTTATGAAGGGAATAATAGATAAGAAGCAATATTTAACTATATTAAATGGAAATTTAAAAAAGTTATGAATTTTTTAAACTTAAACTCTGGGAAAGGCCTCTTAGGTCAAATAAGTCAAATGTCCCCTCCACCTTTGCTTTAATACTACTTCAAGGTTAGTAACACTATAATAGTGTTTTACCGTACGACTCCAACCGACCTTGAACGCTGACTCCTTAATAAATCTGTAACAGTTATATAATACTTCTACAATACATACTATAATTCAATTTTGGGTAAATAATTACTTGTATTACGCAGTTGGAATACTTTGTATCTTTGGCTTGTATAAAACCACATTACTAATCTCTTATTTTGCGTTAATTAATAATAGAAATATTCGTATTCTTTTCAAAAACGTCCTCATTTAAGGTCTTTGGTAGAAGTTTCATTTTAGAGGAGGTATTTAGTGAATTGGTTGAGTTCAAACCCCTACTGATCAAAATCTTCTTTTAAAATATTTTATTGATAAATTTCAAATAATGCAATATTAGTTACAGTTTATTTAAATGATTGTGTAATTTTTAAAGGCTGACAAAATAAATTTAAACTGATGATACTACGTATGAAACGTCTAAAGCAAAAATTTGTGGCTAACTGCGTGTGTAGAGGTAATGGACACCGAAAGGTGTTTTATGACAGATATTAATATAAATGCATGCATTGCTTTGCTTTAGTCATTATTATTGGGCGTCTTTTTAAGAAATTCCCTATTTAAAGTCCTTCCTATAATATGATTCATTATGAGGGGTTTAGCGTATTGACTGAGAAGGCCGCCTCCCGACATAGGAGTTCATTCCCTTGCCGATCGAATTTTCCTTTAAAATATTTTATTGGGTAACTTTCAAATTATTCAATATTAGTTACAGTTTATTCAAATGATTGTGTAATTTCTAAACGCTGACAAAGTAAATTTAAACTGAAGAGACTACGTATGCATAAGTAATGGACACCAAAAGAATTTATATTACAGATATTAATAGAATTTCAACGTTTCAGAATATTCTCCCTTATGATCTAGATACTTTTGCATTCTTTCGGACCAATTGTCAAAACATTTTTGCCATTCTGTTTGAGACATCTTTAAAACATGGTTTTTGAACGCATTGGCGGCTTCTTCACCTGACGAAAACCGTTGTCCACGCAATTTATTCTTGAGGTTCCAGGACAAAAATAAGTCATTGGTTACCAAATCAGGACTATACGGCGGATGGCCTATTAATTTGATTTTTTGAGTGTTCAAATAATCGGTTGTTAGACTAGATATGTGAGAGCTCGCATTGTCGTGAAGCAAAATGATCCTACGGTGCTTGAATGTTTTCCTTATTTTTCTGAAGACTTCCGGCAATAAAATGGCAGTGTACCATTCCGAAGTGACCATTTTACATTCCTATAAAGGAACTGTTGCCACATGACCAGTTTTTCCGAAAAAACGCGACCATTTGTTTCGAAGTACTTCGAGCGCAAACAACTTTTGTTGAGTTTGTTTATTCTTGAAACACCCACACAGTGGACTGCTGCTTACAATATTGCATACATATTTAGAAGCATCGCCAATGTATTAAGTAAGCATTTGCTCGCACCAATTGATACGGGCATCTTTTTCAGATGTTTTCAAATTATCTGAGATCCAACTAGAACAAACCTTTTCCACGGCTAAATGTTTATATAATATTTTATTTTATTTTCCAAATCAGGCATAAGCCTAATTACAATGGAAAATTTACATCATATTAAACTTAAATTTTATAATTTTTTTTACATTAATATTTAAATTACATACTTATTTAAGTTACAAATCCTATTTTACCGGGTAACTATGAAAATCTAAGGGTCTATAATTTTAAAACAACAGATTATCAATTATTTATTTCTAATACTCATTACTACCTTAATTGTTTAATTAATTATTTAATTAATTATACGAAATACGAAATATTTCAGTTCAGCGATTTCCTAATCTATAGGCTGAGGTGTAGTTTAATTTGTTTTTTGAAATCTTCCGGATTTAAGGAAAAATCATGATCATTTTCAACAGTTAGTACTTCATTTGCAAGTCGTATAAATGTGACAATGGGTGAATGTCGATTTATTTCAATACGAGGTAGCTCGCAGTGTGATTGCTCTTAGATGTTTAGGTGGTATTTTAAACTGATTAGGCTTAAAAGCCAAAAATGTTTAATATGGTTATTTAATAGTTTACATCCAATCATGAAGGGTAGGTAATTCGAATTCCTTTCTTATGTCGGATGATCTAATAGTTGTGTATTCCGCGCATTTATTATGTTTTTAATAATATAAATACCGTGAGAATCAGTTCTGTATTTTTTCTAGTTGCTGCTTTAGCCCTATATTTAACGAATACTATATTGACGGCGCGAATTCCAATTTTGGCCTTAAATAACTGAAATACAACGTTTTTAGTGTCTTTACTTGCTTAAATTGTTTGAATTGCCTAATAATCAGTCCTAATTTATGCAATACTTCAAGTTTAATATTTTCAATATGTGCATTAAATCTTAATTTCGAGTCATATTGCACATCTAGGTCTTCAATGGTTTGTATTTTGCAGTGTGACACATTAAACATTTTATAATCTTAACCTATAATATTTTCTTTTAAAGATATATTCATTTGAGAACATTTTGAAATATTAAAATACAATTTATTAGTAAAGCTCCATTCACATACCTTTAAAATATTTGTTTGCAGAACTTTACAATGGTTTAACGTTTCAATTTTTTGGTATAATTTTATATCATCCGCAAATAAACATTTTGAATTACATATTACATTTGGAAAATCATTTATAAATACCAGAAATAACAATGGTCTAAGATTTTAACCTTGTGGGATACCTGAATTGGCTTTGTGTTTATCAAATGTATTACCATCGTACTTAACAATAAAATACCTATTTTGCAAATAGGATTTGATAACACTCAGAACTTTTGTAGCTAGTCAATTTCAATGCAACTTCTGTAGTAAGATATCATGATCAACCTTGTAGAATGCTTTCCTAAAATCTGTGTAAATGACATCAGTCTGTTGTTTATTATTTAAATCGATGACAATATCGTGCGTAAAAGTAGTCAAGTTCGTGTCAATTGATTTTTCTTTTACAAAACCAGGTTGACATTTATTTACATATGGATAGAAATACTTTGGAATTTTATCGTAAAGAATTTGTTCAGGTATTTTAGCAATAGATGAAATTAAAGAGATTAATATTGTATTGTTAACACGGTCAGGAAATACTGACGTTTGAAGTGATAAATTAAAGATATGTAGAAGCGGATCTTTAATCCATTCGGCACAGGCTTTAATGAAATACGGTGGTATCATATGGTTACCTACGGATATTTTTAGTTTTTGCCTTTTTATTGCCAAGTTGAAATCACATTCAGTAATAATATTTAATAATATTTATACGTAATAATTCCAGTGACTTAATTATGTTGTCATAGGTGATGTAGTGCGCGGGCGTTCATTATACACAGATTGAAAATAGTTAGCAAAATTATTCGCTTCTTTTCTTTTAGGCGGTTCTTGATCGTTATACTGCATTAAAATCTGTAGATCATTGGACCGCCTATTTCTTATGAAAGACCAAAAGTTGTTAGGGTTATTATTAAGATCTTCTTCAGTATTGCATATATATTTATTATATGCATATTTAGTGAGATGTTTCACTTTCCGCTTTTCATCCGAATAGCGTTGATGATCTGCCTCAGAGAGACTCTTATTCTTTCTGAATTTATTTTTCAGTTTTAAGGAACTTTTGATTTCATTTGTGAACCAAATTGGAAATTTATATGCCTTTTTCTACTTTAGGAACAGCTAATTCAATTACTGAATTTAAAATTGTGCCCGGGTGTGTCAGTGCATTACGTACACTTCCTAGTAGTCGCGGTACGCGCAACTAGGTGGTGGCTTGCATAGTAACTCGTTCATGATAGGGAGCTTAGGCTGTATAGAATAGCGTTAGGAATTCCTGGGGTAACTTTAGAATTGTGATGCGCTTGTAGCTCGTAGGCTAAATTCGTCAACACTGACCGGTATGGTGTCGATTCCATAAGCAGGGAATCCTAAATCGACATAGGGTAATATCTAGGCTAGCAACCAACTCTACCTTTAATAATATTGCTAAAAAGAACCAAATCAAGAAAATTCTCGGACAATATTGCGTTGGAACGAATATTTTAAAGGGCTGCATGCCAATAGGGATACTGGAATAAGTGTGAACGTGGGAAATAATGGAACTAATAAAATTCAAGAGAACAATAAGAGCATAGGCGTGGAAGAGGTAAGAAATGCAACAAAAAGGCTTAAAAATGAGAAGGCTGCTGGAGCAGATGAAGTTACAAACGAAATGTTAAAGTATGGCGGTGTGCGACTAGGTGAATGGTTGTGCAAACTATTTAATGCTTGTGTTTAATTAGCAAGAGTGCCAAAGAACTGAAAGAGTGCTGTAATAGTGCCTGTGTACAAAGGCGAAGGTGGTAGATATGAATACAAGAACTATAGAGTTATAAGTTTATTAAGTGTAGCTGGGAAGGTGTTTGGTAGAATTATAATTGACAGAATTCGTATAAATACTGAAAGGAAGATGTGGGATGTACAGTGTGGGTTCATGCCTGTACGAAGGTGCGTGGGTCAAATGTTGAGTTTGCAGCAAATGGCTGAGAAGTTTTTGCACGTTAATGAGCAAATGTATTGTACATTTGCGGATTTGGAAAAAGCGTATGATAGTATGAATAGATGCAAGTTGTGGGCAACTCTGACGAAGTATGGTGTAAAGGTAGAACTACTGAATCCAATAAAAGCAATGTATGATTGAAGCAGAGCGTGCGTGAGAGTGAAGGGTATGGTTAGTGAGTACTTTGAAATTGAGCAAGGTATGAGACAAGGATGTATGGTGTCTCCTTGGTTGTTTAGTCTATTTATGGATAAATACGTGAGAAGTGCATATGAGGAATTGAGTGGTATAAATATAGGCAGCAAAGATGTAAACGCGTTGATGTAGCAGATAATGCAGTACTGGTAGCTAAAAGTATGAGCCAAATTCAACTAATGTTGAATAAATTTGTGGAAGTGAGTGAAAGAATGGATCTGAAAATCAATAGTGGCAAAACAAAGGTAATGGTTTTCAATAGGAAAGGTGAAAAGAAATATGTCAGCTGCGGTTGGTTAGCGAGATAATTGAGCAAGTGAATAAGTTTTCTTACCTTGGCAGAATGTTTGCAAATGATAGGCGAGGAGATAGTGAACTTAAAAGCAGGGTGAATACAGGCAGGAGGATAATTGGCAGCATGTGGTGAGTAACCAAGAGTGAACAGTTGAGTATGGAAGCCAAGAAGGGTGTATACAATAATGTATTTGTTTAAACTGTTTTATATGGCAGTGAGACTTGGGTATGTCAGAAGAAGCATATGAGTAAAATAAACGCCTTATATATGAAGTGCCTAAGAGGTGCATGTGGCAAAATGAGACGTAACAGAGTAAGGAATGAATTGGTGATGAATACGTGCGGTGAAGGGGACACTGCCTGAAATATACGAAAGAAGTACGTTAAGATGGTTTGGACATGTGGAACGAATCAATAATGAACGCTTATCAAAGAGAATATATGAGGCAGGTATGAATGGAAAACTAGTTAGGGGTAGATCGAGAAAAAGTTGGCTGAATATGATTGAAGAAATTGTAAGGGGAAAGAGAATAAACAGCGCAAAAAGCCAAAAACGTTGTATGAATTTAATGGAAGCAAAAGAAGTTTGCAAGGATAGAAAGGAAAGGAGAAAGATAGTGAATGGATGATGGTAGAGATAGTAGGATTGGTGGGTAATAATTTTAGGATGGTGTGGATACTGTACAGTGCTGGGAGTTGTGGTGAAAAGTGGAGGTAGTGAGAGGGAATTGGTGCATGGGTGTATGTAGTGGTTGAGAAGGTGGAGGCTTGATATTGGGTTTTGCCTACCCCGCTAAGGGAATGGCATGAGTGGTAGTGGTAGTAGTAGTAGTAAACTTGTATAAAATGTTTGTAGTGCATAGTTAACGGCTTTTAAATAGGTGTCCAGTCCGTATTACGTATTAAGTTTGTTAAGAGCTCATAATTGCCGCGTTTGAAATTACAGTATTCATGATTATTTCTTTCTTCATTTATTGTCGGTATTTCTTTTAGTCCGATAGTGATAAAGAATGCCAGGTGATAGATGTGCTCAGTTACTATTAGATATTTATATTGTGATACTGTTGTTTGCGTAATATTAGTTGAATTGACAAGAATTTGATCTAATGTTTTATCATGAAGATTTTTGACTAAGTTGCATAACTGCAACGAATTTAAATTTAAAAATTCTATGAAGATTTTATATAAGTCACTTTATTTCTGTTTATCACCTGGTTCTAAGTTAAATTTCCATATCTCCCCTAAATTGAAATCTCCGGTTATACATATATTAGTAGAATATTCATTAACATTTTCATTAATGAATTCAAAAAGTTCCCGTTAGTATTTATATTTGAATTCGGTGGGAAATAGACCACTGCAAATGTAAATTTACTCTTTCCAGCTTTGCATGGACTATGACGGTATCAAATAATGTACTTTTTTTTTATTATTTTAGATACTTTGAAAGATTTATTAGCACAGCTTCACCTCTACTTTTATTTGAAATTTCGATATTTCTATTACACCTAGCGAAATTATAAATATTTAGATCTATAATTTCAGCATTACATATTTCTGTGTCCAATTTGGTCACTTACCGCGATTTACGTGAATTAATAAAATAACCTGAGCAATCGCTTACAAAAAAATGCAATGTACACCTAGGGAATTTTATTGAATGTTAAATCCAAATTTTAGATAACGTCACATAAATTCAAAAACAAAAATTAGGTAAAAGTTACCTGAACTTATCAATCCGTTAGAATTAAAAAAATTTAGTAAGGGTAATGTCAGAAATTAGAATATATACATGCCAAATTAGAATTGTTTCAACATTTTAAATACAGTAACTAGGCAAATAAGTAAATTTTGCTGTCAATTAATTTATAAGAAAATTTAGATAAGCGTTAAGTGAATAAAAACAAGAGTGCTGCAAACCAAAAATTAAAAGAAGACGTCAGCGAGCAAGGTGACGGATGGTTGCTATGGGAGATTTGGAAGGAAATCAAGTTGCCAGGCAACAAAATAAACAATTTATCTTTGATCGACTCCGGAGAAGAGAACTGACGCGTTTGTTGAGCGCTCCGCAAGAAGACGCCGTTACAAGGCTAGTTGAGTGAAAGTCGAGTGAGGTACAAGTGAAAAGTGTAGATAAACGGGGAAAAGCCACAAGTGCCGCATAAATAAGTGGATTGAAAGAAGTGTAAGAATTTCACCATCATAGCGGAAAAAGAAGCATTGGGTTTCAAAAGGAAACAGGCGCCCAGGAAAACGTAAGAAACTTTTGAAATTGACTTTTGGTAAAACGTTAGTTAGGCACATCAAAAACAGTTAAATAAAAAAAATTATTGGTTAAAAACAGTTACTAGGAAATCGATCAGTGTTAATTAAGTAAATAGAAAACAAACGAATATCTAAATATTAGAATTCACAGATTAATTTTGAGTTTTTGTAAATAAAATTTGCATAGTTAAAGAAATTTAAATTGTTTG
>JAHWXV010384339.1:0-10513 GCA_024586415.1 Phrixothrix hirtus | reverse complement strand
TGTGTGTGTGTGTGTGTGTGTGTGTGTGTGTGTGTGCTGTGTGTGTGTGTGTATGGGTGTGCGTGTGCGTGTGCGTAGCGTGGGCGTGCGCGCGTGTGTGTGTGTCTATGAATACTATAACTCGAAAACCAAATGCCCTGGAAAACCAAAATTTTATATTTAAATTTCTACCCATCATCGCACGAGACTGCAAAAATTTCACAAAAATCGGAAACCAGAAGTTCCACTTTACTCTTGTCATTTTTTGATTTTTAGATTTTTTCGAAATCGGCTGTACCGTTGTTTTAAATTTACTATAATTCTTAGAAATTTAATGTCCTGTCATACTATTTAGGCGGCTTTTCACACAAGTTTCCGTAAGTCGAGTAACCTGAAGTACTTTCGCCGTTAACTCCAAATAAAATAACTATGAAAGTGAAAACCCTAGCTATGTGAAAATGTATATTTTAGGTCACAATCACCTTAGTGTGCTAAATCAAGAATTTGTTTAAAATTGAATAAACAGAAGTGCCACCTTATTTCTGCTATTTTTAGATATTTTCCGAATTGTTCGTTTTTCGAGATTTTCTGGAAATCGGCTATAACGACCTTTTTTTTAATTTATTGTATTTCTTAAGAATTTAAGACCCTTTCTTATAATGTAGGCGGTTTCTCAGAAAATTTTATGTAAATAGAGTAATCGGAAGTACTTTCACTGTTATCTCTGAATACAATAACTATGAAACTAAAAGCCCTAACTAAATGAAAATTATATTTGAGGTAATAATAGCTTTTTTCTGCAAAATCAAAAATTTGGTTAAAATCGAATAACCGGAAATACCACTTTATTCCTGTCATTTTTAGGTAATTTCCGAGTTCTTCATTTTTATGGTTTTCTTTAAATCACCTGTAACGATTGTTTTTAACTTGGTACATTTCTAGCTACTTAATTTAGTTTTATATTAATCAAGGAGTTTCTCTAATACATTTTTGAAAATCGAGTAACCGGAAGTACTTGCAGTATTAGTTGTTAATAACGTATCTCAAAAAGTAACCATTATATGAAAATCAAAAACTATGTTTGTTTTATATCTGCTGTGCATCAGACGGTAAGAATTTAGTTAAAATCTAATGACCGGAAGTGCCACTTTATTCTTGCAATTTTTAAGTTTTTTTGCGATTTTCTCGAAAATGTTTATAACATTTTTTTTAAACTTGCTATAGTTCTTGTGCCCTTAACATACTTTTACATGAACTTGGAGGTTTTTCTGAAAAAAATTCATTGAAGTGAGTTATCAGAGAAAATCTTTGGGGTTAGGCAGGGTTTTATTGGATGGGTGACCGTTACAATTATCATTCCCAAAATAAACGTAAATACTATTTTAATTATTTGTGAACATTTATGTATTTGTATATCTATGTACGTAAGAGAAAGTCGTGTGTTGTCTCACGCCAGATTTTTTAACATAGAACTAGTAGTTTTTATTATTCTTATTGCAAAATGCGAATTTAGTTGAGACTTTTACTGTTTATGTGGAATATTTTATATCGAAAATTTTGACTTTTAAGAACTGCAGGAAAAATATGTATATAAATGAACACGTCTAGACAAGATCGAATTTCTAGTACGTGTCCGATATAACATGTTGAAATATCAAATTACTACAGCTACTTGTTTATTTGATGTAAACACTAACCTATCTCAATTACATTCAATGACGTACATTTCATGCGTTCGAATTTTACACATCTAAATAATTATGCAAGTGTTTAAAGTTTAATTTATAAAAATGCAATAAAATCAATAATACAATACATAAAACGTGACTTGAATAATTAATTAGAGTAGTTCCAATACCTTTTTTGGAAACGACAAGAAAGTTTTGAAAAAGAATTTTTTCTATTGATTTAGAACTACTCCCGCGTGTATGGTGAAAGTTTGTCGGTATGTTTTAAAATCAACCTGTGTTAATTTTGTAACTGTGATGAACTTTTTGTCTGGCTCATTCCGTCAAGTACTCATCGATGACTAACCTAAAATGCTTCATAAGCAACCATTACTACAGGCGAAATGCGGGACCACATACTGTTTTCCGAAATAAAGAAGATTTTACTCCCGTACCCACTTTAGTCACCTGATCTGACACCCGGAAACTATCGCCTGTTTCCAGAATAGGTTTGCGATTAGGACTTAAATGACGTAAAACGAGCTGTAAATTAGTGTATAAAATAAACTCCTAATAAGGTTTCTGCAGATCCCTAAGATAACTAAATTTCGTACTAGAAGTAGTATTATATTTAAATAGAAATTATACTGAAAAATTGCATTGCAATTCTTAACAGAATTCCCAAAATTAATTAATTTATCATGTTCTATGTTGAGTTGAGTGGAGCTTAAGCTTCAGTAATGATTGACCATAATTAAAATAAAGCTAAATGAACAGCTTATATCTAATTCAAGGATCATGTCTCTATGATTTTTGAAAACGTCTAATTGAATCGGCAGCTTAAGTGGAAAGCTTTTAAAAGATTTATTAGTCAAATCAGAATAGCCTTCCTTCATAAGGCTGTTTTATGGGATACGATTAAACATGTATATAGTTGATATGACTACAATTTTCTTGCTAATTTTCATTTCTACTTTTTATCTTTGTTTACTCTGCATGTCATTGAACAAGACGAGGGTAGAATGAATTAAGTCAGATTTATAATTTATAAACATGAATATTATGAAAATCTAAATTTAGATATTATATTAAATGTTTGCAGTCCTTGAAACAAAACTAGATATAAATTTGTATCAATCACCCTAAATCATTTCTGATTTATGAAAGTAGACAGAGGATTTGTAGGCAAACTTTTTATTATTACCTAGAGTTAATTATTTATTGTTATTAAATTCAAATACCTTAATTTGTTTTATTTTTAACATAAAATTTTTAATTTATTTATCTAACAAGGAAACATCCACAAGTGCCCCCTTCGATTTTGATGGAATTTGGATATGTTGTATATAAAACGTAAGGGATGCATATTTTTTTATCTGCGGTAATTCGATTTTAAGGCTCACCCCTAAAATTGAACCTGTTTTGAACCACATTGGGGATTTCACATAGAAGGAGTAGACCGATTATAGTGAAACAAGCTTTAAAATATCCGCCATGATGAGGTATGAAAACGCGATTCTTTTCATATCTTACTATGAAGACAAAAGCCACCCCTGAGAAGAATTAAAAGTAGCAAATGCACCCTCAATCGTAAAGGAGGTCTTTTGAAACAATATAAGTTCTAAAAATAGCTAAAATAAAATCGACCTATTGCTGAAAAACGGTGTAAATGTGATTTGAACCCTCTTTTTTTTAATACAGTTTTTTTTATAAAATAGTTCATTTACGCTAATCGTGTTTACAATTTGCTTCTTACATGTCCCATACGTGTTTAACCATGAAGAGGCAAATAGTCCATTCATAAAGTGTATTAAAAGGACTTACAATGAACGTAAATGACCATACTCAATAAAATATAAAAAAGCCTTAATAAACATGACCCCAAAAATTAATACTTTTGATGTACGTATTCGAGTCAAATAAATTGGTGTATTATTTTGACTCATATCATTATTGTTCAAACTACCAAAGATACTCGTAGTCATAGCTCATTATAGATAATACTCGGTTTTTGCCATTATATAAATACAATATTAATATTATTTCAAATTGCATATACCTATATAAAATTTAAATATTTATTTCACCAATTTTCGTTATCATAAATTATCCATATAATCTGAAGTACAATAGAAAATTGTCTATCCTCAATCCATACCGATGTGGTAAACTCAGTTTAAAGTTCACCTATAATTGTTATTGTTATATTGTCATATAAATGCACAAATAAAGTATTGGTGTCAAGACATTAGTTTAAATTTATTTACGGAAGCTTTCCCTATCAGGAAGATAGGATAGCTTCCGTACTAATAAATCTGCGTTTTCATACATTAACATCTCTTACAGTTAGTATACATAAATGAGTTTGTGAATAATTTTGTAACTGGATTTTTAATATTATGATTAAAAACGTCGCTTATAATTAACATTTAATGTATTTGTAGTTTAGGAGTGGTTTACCTTTACTATGAAATGAACAGTACAAAATTTGCTTTTTGTAAACATAACCTACATTATTAAATTAAATTCAAAACGTCAATATAAATTATACTATGACTTCAATTTATTCGACTCGTATACGTACATTAAAAAGATTAATTTTTGGATCATATTTATTAAGGCTTTTTTTATATTTTATCGAGTATGATCATTTTACGTTCATTGTAAGTCATTCTAACGTACTTTATGGATGGAGTAATTTACCCCTTCCTGATTAAACGCTGCTGCAAGAAGCTAATTGTAATCACGATTGGTAAGATTCTGTACTTAAATGAACGATTTTTATTAAGAATAATGTTTTAAAATAAGAATAGTAGTTGAAGCAGTTTAAGCTACATGTCCTCTATGTGTGTTTCAAAAAACTCACTCTGATTAATGTGACTTTGAAACAGTAATAAATACTCTGAATGTAGTATATTAATACATAACCTCCAACTTCAAAATATTTATTATTTTGACAAATATAACAACTCATACTGCTAACTAGAAACTTAAGTAAAATTTATTTACAGAACAGCAAAAAGTGTTTAAGTTAGAACATTACCTTAAGAATCACAGAAAAGTCAATGAAATTTAGATTTATTCTGAGGAATTTCACCAAATTTCAGAACGAGTTTCATGAAGATATGTGGTTTTCAATTGTTATGTCATACAGTGAGCTTAAATCAAAATAAAAATCGTAGTAGTGTGCCAGGAAGATCGTTCACTGACTAAGAATTCCCAGCATATGAAGATGTGGAGTAATAATAATCCACATTTCTGTGGAAAAAATCTCGAAAAATTAAAAAAATAATTATATCGATATCTTTCTGACACCTCAGCAACCGCAATTAAATATTTTAATCAGACTAGTTGCAAAATTTAGAAGTGAAATGTAATGTCACATATAAAGTCGGGCCCGACATGTTGTACACTAAAAATGTGTAATAATTTATTTAACTCTGGGTTCAAAACTTTCAAATTATGTAAGGATTAGCTTTAGTTCGTCGACGGTTCGATGGATGGCGGAGCTAGTCGGTGTTGTGTATGAGCAGGGACACCTCCTTAGATTTAACGAATGGCGAACAAGATACAATTGAAGCTTATACAGAAGATAAAAACTGGATTGTTTTACACAAAACAAACCGTGTAGACTAGACTCAGGAACGTATTCATGTTTATTCTGGTACACGGTGAATTCCCTCCAAACAGTAAATAAACTAGTCAAGCATTTCGAAACTGATGGTAGAAATTTGAGAAGAAGCGACCTCGTGCAGCAACAGTCTATATGCCAGAAATTTTGAAGCTGCAAGAGTGGTTTTACTTCGAAGTCACTCTAAATCATCCATAACTACTTCTACTAAGTTGGATAAATCTCATAGTTCGTGGTTTGAAAAGCTAACGACGGGTACATATACTTCTTGGGCAGATTATGATGGTGTCATGCAGCAAAACCGTAATTCTCTGAACTATTCTGTCTAGAAGTAGAATATCAGTTTTGTGCGTAAGTTTGAAAATTATGACGAAAAAGTGCTTTCGGACAGCAATTTCTTGCTGTGGAATCATTGAGTCATTTTTTGAACTAATCAGGTAACGGCTACGCTACATGGCTATGTTTTATAATTGTTTATAACGGGATGAAACGGCGGCACTACGCACCTTCAGAAGTCAGATAGTGTTAATGTTCAGAACTTACAGGTGTACACAACTAGCTAAGGGGAATGAGCGATTCAAAGGGTGAATAACTGATTGGCGTTAGGTAAGTTCTGAAACACCGATGATGGAAGGCGTCGCAAATTGTCTAAATCGGCAGGGCGATGCTTCACCTCAATCCAGATTTATTTTACCGGACTTAGAGATAAAGACCGGAGTTCGAAACCTTCGGAGTATTTTAGATCTTAAGACTGTAAAATGTATTTACCTACGCCACTGGTATAGTGCAATTAATCACTTAATTTCTCCGTTTACAAAATGTCTATTTAGTAGCTACAAATAAAGACAACTTAAAACTAACATGTACAAATAAAAGAGATTAATAGAATAAAAGTCGGTATAGTGCATGAACGTCAATATGAGAAAATATGCACAAGAATGGATTTCAAAAACATTTGATATAATATAAGCTTCAAATTACTTTAATCGTTGATCCAACGATTTATAACTCATTTCTACAAGAAAATCTATACTTAATTTGAAGTCTAATAAATCAAATACACTAACTGTCTTTACTTCTGCCAAACAAAAAGAAATCTTGTAATTTATCGTGATGATTTATTTAGTGAATGCTGTTAACTCAATGTTTCATATCTCTTATTAGTTCGATAAGAATACGAAGGTAATAGAAAGGGACTTACTTTCATTCAAAATGAGGATCACCTGAAATAGTCCTGATAATGGATAATTGTTCCCTGTAGCAGTTGGATGGTTGAAGACACAGTAAATGGCGGAAGCCTTCGGTGGTGGAACGTTAGCGCCAATTGAACTCCACCATGAGATATATGCAATCCGATACGAATTTACAATCACAAACGATAAACAAATGGGTAGACTAATTTACACGAATAATTATTATCTGTCCAACATGAAGTTCGTGCGAAAATTAGGAGCATCTCCTAGAGTCAACGCGTTTTGAGTTTAGCGAGGCTAACCGTAGACTATCTCAACCAGTATTTCAGATCTCAATAAGGATGACTCATGCCACTAAAATTTGATCTCAAAAAGTCTGCAGAAGACAAGGACAGAAGTATTGAAAATGCTTTTAAGATTTTTGAAAACTGAATGTTTTTAGAACATAAGTGTAACCGTCTTCGATTTTGTATCACATTACCGGGAATTTAATTTTGATTAATAAAATACATTTTATTTAAAATATAACTAATTTTTAATTTTATAAATGATGAATACCCAATAATTTTGAATCGTAATTGAATTTACATGATGATAGATTATTATTCGTAAATGATCTAATGTACAGGATGTTCTTAAATAATTATATTATAATATAAATTATGAATGCAATTATTGAAATTCTTTATTGCAGAATTTAGTCTCAACCCAAGTAAATTTAATATTAATTATTATATGCCGAACGTTTTCATATATTTTATATATACATCTTCAGGACAGTTATACTTGTGTCGATGTTGATAAAGAACACCTTTATGTAAACAAAATGATGCGTTGTTTTGTAAAAAAATTATAAAAAGTTGTGAATCAGCTTCATTGCGCAGTAACTATGTTAATTCTTAAAAGAATTAAAACTAATCCACTTAATAATAGATTGTCGTCAATTAAAAAGTTATTGTCAAATTTAAAAGAAATTTTATAAAAATATTTTTCTCTAAAAGGTTTTGAAAGTATAGTATTTCTTGTTTAAAACGTTTGAGCGGTAAAATAACCTTAATTTCGATAAAATAAAATTGTTTAATTAAAACTGTTTTAATGCGATTAGTTATATAAAACTACTATAAAATGTGCCAGGTGTATGGTTTAAAAGTTTTGTATAAATTTATACAAGTACAGATGTATGGTTTAAAAGTTTTCGAAAAAAATAGTTTTATAAAATTTCTTTTAAATTTGACAATAACCTTTTAATTGACGACAATCCATTATTAAGTGGATTATTTTTAATTTTTTTAATAATTAACATAGTTACTGTGCAATAAAGCTGTTTCATAACTTTTTATAATTTTTTTACAATACTGGCATGTTGGAGAACAAACAAAACATCATTTTGTTTACATAAAGGTGCTCTTTATCAACATCAACCCATGTATAACTGCGCTGAAGACGTATATATAAAATATATGAAAACGTTCGGCATATAATAATTAAATTAAATGTACTGGGGGTAAGACTAAATTCTGCAATAAAGAATTTCAATAATTGCATTCATTATTTATATTAATTCCTCCTCAATCATAATAAGATGGAAACATTTAATGAATTATATTATAAGTATTGTCAAAATTATAAGCGCTCTTACTAGTTTCCTGTCGGATCTTAATCCGTACGAATTCTTGTGGAAATATTGGAAGGAGCAGGTCTGCACCAAGAAATAATAAATACTGCAAGCGTGTGTAGTCGTTGTGGCCTATTTCCTGGTATTCACAAGGGAATTATGACTTAAAGTTATCATAAGATGTTATACATCAAGTAAGTGGATATATCTATGGTGATCGAAAATAATTAATTGTGCATAATTGTTCAACCTAACGATGAAGCCCCAATGTAAGCGCACACTAAGTTACTTAGATAAATTAGCATACGAGTATGTAGCTTAGTCGTATATCATCTTGAATGTTAGCTAAAACAATGGTAAGAGCTCAAATCTACTATATACAGGATCATTTAGAAGTGGAGGAACATTAAAATATCTCAAAAACTAACGAATACAAAAAATAGTAATAAAAGCTGAGAACTTATAAAAATCTAATCAACATCCAATTTAAGTGGAGTCTCAAGGTCATGAAGGTCATACTACATTTTTCAAATAGGCCCCCTTAATTTTTATTACATTCTCGTATTTGAAGAACTCTAGAAATATGCTACAAAAGTATATACTAAAAGCTGAGTACTCCATTTAAAAATTTCTACTCCACTTTCATATGATCTTGGAGTCTATATCTAAAGTCAAACTATTATCATCGTTAGTAATCTTTGTTTGTAATTGTACTGTTTGTAATTTGTACTTAATACTTGATAGTTTCAAGATACTTTAGCGTTCCCAAATTGACCCGATACGTTATCTCATAACAAACTTTCCCCATATGTCATAGTGAAGCTTACCTATACCAAAACCATCTGTTCTAAATATTAACGAATTACGAATGACCACTTACATAGGTGTTCGATAGGCGGTTATTAATCCACAATTGAAAAATTACAAAATTCGAAGTGAAGAGCTGCACAATTAAAAAAGCCACAAATTCTAAATAGTACCTGGAACATGAGGAGTGAGACGTGCTTCAGGTGTTGAACGCCTTAAGCTTAAGAAGCTAATGTAATGGCCTGTTGCAAGGAAAATATAACAATGACTTGAATATTTCAGTATGTGTTCTGTCCCAAATTAAATAAATTTTAATTAAACTTTCACTTTCTGGGTGCCGTTACATCGAAAATTTTGTGTTAATGATTTCCTCGTTTTTAAGTTAATCTATCAGATATTTGATTTATTTTAATTTATACTTGAGTAGAATTTAAGTCGACATACAATTTTTCTGACTATTTAATAATGTTATGTATGAAATCAAAACTCAATTTTTGATGTCATTCTTATATAAATTTATAATAAATTTTAATTTATCATATTACTGTTGACAGTTTCTCGAAACTTTTCATTTCAATTCAAAATATACTTACTTCTCATATCAGAAGTGACATTCTCAATAGATATAGTATGATAAAGTTACAAAACTCTTGTCTAAAGCCAGCTATAGTGCCTCTGTGTAGGTGGAGCAATAACTTCGAAGCTAGTTAGAAGTTGTTTTCAACTGTTTTAAATATCAATTCCATTAATACCAACTTATTTGAAGTTATTAAAGTTCCTTTTTAATTAATGTTTATTCTATACACCATTAATTGTTTTAGGAAAATAATTTTATATCTTGTACAGAGTGTCCCAAAAACATCGCCATCACGAGAACTGTGGATTTATGACCTATAGAGCAAAATATTCTTATAATTTTTTCCAAAAACGATTTTTAAATTTTGAAAGTTTAAATGATATAATTTGCTCTAAATAGAGCCCTGGCTCTAGCAAAATATACTACTGTAATTTAATTCTGCTTAGAATAACACTAACATTTGTTTAGGATACATTTGTAGTAATTTGACCTATAAAAGTTCTATCGCCTTGTATGCTTTCTTTGAAATAAGAAACAATTTTAAGTCGGCTGCTTTTAAACACTGCTTGCTACCATAATTATTTGTTAAAAACACAAAATTCTAAATTATATTAATACAGTTAACTTTGTTTTAAAATTTGTAACGTGTTCAATGGAGATATTCTAAAACAAAATAAGCGATTCCTTTTACGCAAACCAGTAATAATATTATTTCCTAAAAATTTAATTTAATTAATTGTATCGCTATACCTATAAAGGGTTAATAAAGTATCATAGAGAAATAACATGCTTGACTTTGCGAACTACTCTCTCTTCGTACAGACTGAAACTCCTGAATAGAGATTTTATGTGCATACTGAAATTTAATCACAAATTACATTAATGTTATATTTCGTGACCAACCTTGGAGTAAAATTTTTGTTTCACATTATACCTAATAGAATTATACAGAGAGAGGCAAAATTATGGAACAAATTCAATAAAAATACAACAGATGATTTTTGGAAAAAGCGCTCGGACACGTCGATTTTTACTTTTAGTTTA
>JAHWXV010384276.1:0-10569 GCA_024586415.1 Phrixothrix hirtus | reverse complement strand
GGGGGGGGGGGGGTCATTAGAAACCGGTAAAACCGGTTTTTCAAGGTCGGAGCAAAATGGTGTTACAGAAGCCCCTATCTCCCTCTACTTCCGTATTTACTTTTCTGAGTATTTTTGGGACATAAGCAAGCCTTCTATCCAAATTTCCTTTGTACTCAAGTCTTGCATGTTTGTCGAAAGTTGCTGTGTTTCATTAGAAATATTCCTACTCTTATGGTGGAAACAAAATTATAAAATTCCCGCCTTGTAGATTATTGATGATTAGTGAGTTATTAATTACTAATATATCGATTATATTAATAAAAAAGGCACACTTTTGTTAGCATAAAACTTTAAACAAGACATATATTTAAATAAAACTTTACTTCTTTCATAAACTGAGAGAAAAACATCCGAATGCATTGTAACCTCATCAGACTTCTGCTGTCTACACACCTAACACAAATGTTAGAAAATATACACAAATTATTTGGATCAACGCGGTATTAGAAAATATTGAGAATTTTTATTTATGCTATAGGCAGGTCAACCAATTTTTAACTTTAATCAAAATTAGATAAATTATGCATATAAAAATGTTTTGCGATGATTAAAGAATTTTTTAAAAATTCTATTAGCGTGTTTAAGGGAATAAATAATTATCTGTTAAAGCGAGGCTAGAAAATTTACCCGATATATAGGCTAGGTGTATATGTCACTGTCTTGTCGTCTTAAAGATAGAGTCAGCGTGTATAGAATTTTTCGCGCTTCCGACCTGTTTTTGTACATTTATCGGTTATGTTCATTGTTATTTTCTGATATATTTCCCGAACTGTTACTATTATCATGGTAATGTCACGATTATTCGGCGTAAAAAGTACGTTATAGTTCATAACGGTACTAGTACTATTACGAAATAGAGGAAAGATTTGATATCAAATTGTCGTAATTAGGCGATAGTTGTCGTCAGCGCAAAAAATAGATCGTTAAGCAAAACTCCACCCTTCGGGTCTCGTTTTTCTAACTTTTTCTCGACCTGTTATAAGGCACTTACCGATCTTGTATCGTAATATATACTATTTTAAACTGACAGCGCTAGATTTTAAATTAAGTTGCTGATTGACTTTTTTATAAATCAAATAATGTTACATGTTTAATATACCTTCCAAAAAGTGGTGTTTTGCGCAAGGAAGTACAGATACTAACATTAAAATGCCGCTTAAAATATTTATAACCGCACCGAAGATGGAAAGAAAGATATGGTTTACGATTGCAAGACGAAATATTACGAAAGTTTCTCCAAAATCAACGGTTTTAATATAAAAACAACTGATTGTTCTTAATTTAAATAAATTTAATAATTTCATAGCTGTTTTACTAAAGGAATACATGGAAAATATTTACAAGAATACATACACTAGGTGAAACAAGAATACGTATGAAACCCGATGTTTTATCTTATATATTCAGATATTAATCTGATAAACAAATTACTACAAAAACTTCTTCTTTTATTTGTACGTAACCGATAGCTGAATCTTCATAGATTTTTCTCTTCCTTAGCTGTAAAATATTCCATATTTTAATGGAGAAATTTTACCGCGCTATTTAATGAAATAAAATAGTCTATGCACAATATTCCTCATTTATATATACCATCTTAAAAGTTCACCATTAAAATGTCTCTATAAAGATAAAAATTAGTAGATAATAAGCCATGTAGGGCAAAATAAATAAAAGAACAAGATTTATTGCAGTTTAAGTTGTTTAATTATTTATGCTTGCTGTGTATCAAACATTCGAATTTTAGTATCCAATTCCATTATGTAGAAATTTATTATATTAAGAAATAAAATATGTTTAAAGTATTAGCTACGTGCCGCTGAAGTTCAATTCCACTGGTTTTCGGTTGGTTTTAACTGGCATTTACGGCTATAAAATTAATTAGCATCTCTATACTTATGCAAGGGAGGTTTCGAAAATTTGGAACTTTAAAAGTTTTCTTTATTTTCATTTAAATTAACCAACCAGAATGGATACTGTACGCGTTCCTATGGAATAACATTCACGCAGAAAGAAAAACGCGAGGGCGCGACGTCAAGCCAATCGGATGTCGTTCAGGTGGTTCAAACAATTACCAAATTTTATTTCGATATATTTAAGGCCTTATTGAACATATCTACAAAATTATTTTATATATCAATTTTTGTATAAAATTTAAAAAATATGCATGTAATTTTTTTGTTGACCTATCTGTCTTTAACTAATGGCATCCCGAAAGCTGTTATTATCAGTTATTAAACTGTATATGAGGTATGTCTCAAAAGTAAGCTACAATATTTTATTAAAACGTCTTCTCTTCTCTTCAGCTATCCTTCATAGTTTTGACTTTTTCAGTTTTAAACTTATTAATAACAAAAATCAATTTTATTTATTAGGTAACCTTTACCTTTGTCTTCCAACACCAATTAGTGCTTTTAGTAACTAGTATAACAGTCCTTAAGTCGAAAAATGCAGAAAATTAGATTATGAAATGTTCATTGTAATATCAAACTTAGATATATTTAAGAGAAAATATAATTGATTTAAATCCTAGTCGTTATTTAATATATTTAGTGAATTAGCTTCAGAAGGGTATGCTCAATACAAGAAATTTCGTGATAAGAAGCTTTGAAATAAAATAATAAAATATTCGATTTACAAATACAAATTAGTAGGAAACATAATGGAGTCCAAGGAAATACAAAATTTTGTACTGAATTATTAAAATTAATTATTTTCGTCTCAATTGATATCTTGCAGAAGTACTTATGAAGCGTTAAACAAGATTGTATTTCGAATTGCAAATTAAATTAGAAACTAAAGTGGCATAAGTGTTGTATAAGCTGAAATTTACTATAACTTTAATGACGGTATAAATTTTAACAAAAAGTCAAGAAAGATTTGATTATTTTAATATATACATCCATATTCTTAAATGTTAAATCGACCGTGGATCAGAGAAGTTTAACCTGAAACCCCAATTACAGGTATTTAAATTTAAATCGAACCTGAAAATGCCGTATTGTGTAAAACATTTAGATTTATACCTTGAAATATATTTCGATAAAGTTCTCCATAGAAAGAATAGCAACGAAGCGTAAATTCGAAATCTTTTAAATAATGATAAATGCAAGGGTATCTTTTTTCTTTGAAACTCAGTAAAGCACCCTGAGTTATCAATTCCAGACGGATAAAACGTGGCAATCCATAAATCACATCTATGAAAAAATGCATCTATTGACAAAATATTCAGTAGGCTAAGTTGGGTTGATAGTTTTTGATTAAACTGTTTTGTCAAGATTCGATTATTTGATTAAATACATCAATAATGCTCTAATATGCGAAAATTGAAAAACCATATTGTCTTCTATTTTTATATGGGAATTTCTAAGAAATCTTGTACTTTGAAATCATATCCTGTGTTTTATTTTAAAACGAGTTTTGATTTTAACCACCAGACGTATGGCAGACGGACGCTGAACGTCAAGCGTCGAGTGCTCTCGATAAGCAACGACGCTTTAGTATTTCAAGTTGCATTTCCTTTCAGCCGTTTCAGTTTACTTTCAGCAGCTACACAGAGTCCCATATTTGAGTATTCTATAATATATACGTGCTTCTACTGTGAACTTTTAGAAATGCATAATTGAAGTACTATAAACTATTTGAAATAAATTTTCTTTTATTACATTTTTTATGCAATGGAAGGCTTATGTTACAGCTTCCTATTTTTAATAAGTATAACAGTCACTTGTGGAAATTTTGAAAACAGCTGGATTATGTACAAAGAACAACCATGCTGTGCTAATGGTGGGGATCATCATGTCCGTCATCACAAAGGTAAATTTTATCTCTTTTAAAGTTATAAAATTGAGTCGTGTCTATATAACTTTTAAAAACATTTATGTAATTTTTCATGTACATTTAAAATAAATAGAAATCATTTTAGTCGGTATATATCTAAAACTGTTAATTTTGTCAAGAATTTTAATACAAGAATAACGAATTTCCTTTCTTTTGATTTGAATAAAATAGAAGAAGCGAAAGCTGCTAATCCAGCTTAGTGGTTTCTTACCTTGAAGAAAAGTCTGGGTATAAAATAAAATCTTTTAAATTTCATTATTTGACTTCCACTGGATACGAGATACCTTTAAAAACTTTTTCTTTCAGAAATTTTATGTTAGAAACGTTTTAAATTTATAATCCTATAAAGAAAGTGTTGTTCAATTTCAACTGAAAAATCCCTTAAAAGAAAATGTTTAAATTATATTAATTTACTCAGTAAAAGAAGTTTCGAAAGTTATTGTTAGAGATAAGTTCTAAATCTATTTGTGGATTGTTTTTAAGAATTGTTGGTAAATATGCAAATCAATATTCATCCACAAAGTATATTAAACAATGTCAAATATATTTATAAGAAAAGTACTCCGAGTTGAAAATTCAAAAAGTTGTACAACTTGGAAAATACATAGAAAGTTTTCTGATAAGTAATACACTGTTTCCGTTTGCTTCCCGAAAGCGCTTTGAAGAAGAGAAATCAGTCCTTAAAGAATGTATCAGTTTTCGGTTTTATTATTTTCTTATTTAGGTTAAAAATTTGAATAATCAATTTATATTTGTAAGATATATTTTGATACATTTATATCATTCTATTTATATGTGTATATTGAAATATTATTCATTATCAATATTTTACTTTCAAGGAATAAATAAAAAGATAGATGACATATATAAGGTGCTCCTAAATTAGTAGTCAAAATCTGTAATTAGCTAAACTCAACGTTAGATTAAAAAAGTTTCTAAACTTGGCTGAATCTTATGTAATTGTAAAATGTTAAAAAAGTCCATCAGTTGCGGGTAGCCATAAATTTCAACTGATTTAAACTTGTGCGCATTAAAAAAATATGCGATTTATGATCCATAGCTAACTGTAATTTGAAAACTTTTTGGACACTTGTTACATTAATAGAAAAATTTGTTAGCGAATGACACTGGACTTTCCGTTCAGTGAAATTGTCTACTGCCCTTGGATAAGCGTGATTGTTAATTACCGATAAAGTCTGTTTAATTGCTTTGAAATATCCTGTATACAATTAGTTACTATAGAAAACTCATCCTTAAATATTACAGTGGAATCAGCATTTCTGCAATCTAGATGAGTTAAAAATCAAAAGCATTCTTCTAAAACATAGAGGGTGTCAATTTGTTCATCTGACAAATTTGAGGGTGTGTTGCTAAGGTAAAAATAAGGAAAAAAGTCCATATATATATATATGTGCGTGTAGTAGTTAATTTCTTTATATTTAGGAATATACAGAGTGAGTCGTGAGGTAAGTGCATTACTCCGGGAGTATGTACTACTCACTAATATAAGACTAAAAACATAAAAGTAGTAATCGAAATTTTAATTCATTTGGAGTTACAGTAACCGAAAATTTTTGAAATCAAAGTAAACTAAAGATATTTTTAATTAAAGTACCTCAGTACAGCTCGATTATCTTCTTTTATTTTGTACATTTTATTTGTCACATAACCCCACAAATAAATGTCAAACAGTAGCCTATCATTTGTGATTGATTGTATAAAGTTTCCTAAAAATAATAACCAATGCCACACGTGTGTTCAGATCGAGAACATGAAAATACGGCATTTCTTTATGGTTTTTGTAATGGCAATTCCGTCGTTGCGGTTGAAGAATGTCGTCAACATTTTCCATTTTCCAAATCATAGGGTTCTGAGTCGAAAATATTTATCCAGGTCTTCAACACTTCTTAGTACTCAGATAACATCTGAACGTGTTCGTGAATAAGATAGAAGATATTTTTAATGCAGTAGAATAAAGCTCTAGTACTAGCTAACAAAGAATTGCTGCTCATATTCACTCAAACAAGAATGACACATACCCAACACATATCATATCAAACGCATTCAACGTTGTTGACAGATAATTGTTAATCGTGGCGACACCCAACATTTACCGATGAAAATTCACATGAAACAATCGAAGCAAATTTTCACACTCGTTTTGCAGTTAATATGTGGTGTGATATTGTAGATAATCATTTAATAGGTCATTTATTAATTTATTAATCGCGTAACAGGAGAATAATACTTAGATTTGTTACGAAACAATATTTACAACAACTGCTGTAAGATATTCTTTTAATCATAAAAAGGGCTATGTACTATAAGTCAGATGGAGCTCTTCCACATACTGCTCGTCAGATCATGCGGTATTTAAATAGAATCTTTTCAAACGGGCTAGAAAACGTCTGGAATTTCATGGAGGTATCTTTGAAAACTTGTTAAGTTAAGATATATAATGGCAGATCCATCTATTATTAAAGTATAAGAATTGATATAAATTAAAAATGTTGAATGTTTCTTCTATATAAAGCACGAAGTTTAAATTTTAAATAAATAAAATAAATAAAAAGTTTAACAATATATGAATACTTGCAAGCTTAGCAATTTATGTGGTGTCTTACTCCTGGAAGTGCAAAAAATATTTTATTATTATCAAAATGCTAATCAAATATTCTGTTCTTAAAATACTTGTACCTGTCGATTTCACGACTTTAGACCCTGGGTATGAAGCCGAAAATGGAAGAATGTATATGGTATTCCATTTAAAAAATATAGCGATGGCGACATTAAAGAAACAACGATGAAGTCAAAACTGTAAAACATACAATAAAAGATGGAAAATTTCAAATAAAAATCGACGTATCCACAAAGTTTTTAAAATAATTTTTAGTTTGGGAGATGTAGTATTTATTCCATACCTCTTGTACACACTGTATAAAAGTAAAACTCTTTATAAAGTGTTCGTGTTTATCTATAAAACAATTCGAGTGAATATTCCCGAGAGAGATAAAGTAAATTTAATCCTGCATAAACAAAGTAAATCCATGGTAAACAATTAAATTACATATATAGAACAAAAACAAAATTATTATTATATTTTCAGAAAGTTTATATTTCTATTTGATTTATCATTAATGTTAATTTTCTGTTTTCATTAAATTGTTGTTGTTGATTTCTAACTTGAATTAGCTTTATAGTTTGTTCTATGTATTTCTTCAAATGATGTTACTTCCCTTTTGAGTTAACTTAATAAACCGAAACAATTGTAAAATGATTTAATAAATTAATTCATTTGGGCGAAACAAATAAGTAAATAATCTTACTTTTAATTACTTTATTTAATTACTTAAAGTTGCTTTGACTTTTACGTAAGCCTAAACGACGATACATGGTAGTCCGATGTTTCCCGGAAAAGGTATTGGTAGAACCTCAACTCGCCAACCATGAATCTTACTTTTGTTTTTATTTTTAAGGTTAATAGAAAAATGTTTGAGAGTGCCTGGTATAAATCAATAATATTGGCAAGCGAATCGGACGAGGTTTGTTTAAATAAATGAGTGAGATCTTCAACATACGATAATTTTTTGAAAATTTTTTAATTTGAACATTGACATTTTCTTTTTCTTCAATTTAAAATTTAAAATCGGTTCAGGATAACAATTGTTGCTTCCCAGTCGATGAAGTTTCTTTAAGTTGATATCTAAGAGTGAATTGGGGGAAAGGTTTTGTATTTTTTAACGCTAAAACTTATGATTAAGAGGGAGTCTTAGATTGGCGGCTTTTTGGTACCAATCTAGTAAACGCGGTTATTATTATCTCTACTCACATTCGTGTCTAAAAACGAACTGAAAGGCTAGTTCTTTTTCAATAGTATTGCATTTGTTGATTATAATTTTTAGCATTATCTGGTGCAGCACAGGTTATATTATCTACGTATTGCGATAAAAAGGCGCAATTGAAATCTAATTGTTAATCGCAAGTGATGAGTAAATTATTCACTAATACATCAGTAAATATCGGACTAAGGCTAGAACCAATTAGGCGCCGAAAATTTGTAAATAACATTTTTTAAAGTGAAATAACTTGTAGCGCCTATTTACAAATGTTATAATTTTAGTTTTTGTTAACTATATTGGGTACTAGGTTTAGAAGTGAGTTCGTAAATAAAGACATCATGTCTACTGACATCACTACGTAAGCTTCAGGAAAATGCAAATTGTTCATTTTGTTATTAAATTGAGAAATGCCTATGACTCTGTATTTGAATTGCCTTTGAAATAATTGTGCTGAAATATTTGTTAAAAACTTAGTCAATTTGTGGTTAGGAGCTATTATAGACGAGATAATGGGTCTAAGAAGTGCTTCAGGCTTGTGTACTTTGGCGAGTACGTAATATTTTGGAGTCATTACATTTTTCTCATAATACATAAATCAGCTTTTTAATTGCAAATTTAATGCAGTTAATAAATGTTTAATTGCGACTATCATTTTTCACTGGTGACATCGAAGCTAACTTTTTGGAACAGAATGGCCATATGTTGATTATTTTTAGTTGAAGCTATTGTTTTTCTTTTTTGAAAGATACCATATTTGCTTAGTTTCATTTATAAATCGCTTCAAAGAATGGTTAAACTACGTCATTATAGATAGGCCGTGAAATAAAGTTTATTGTTGCAAAACAAAAATAACTGTAGGCAGCGTCATTGTTTGAAACAAGTGACGATTTAATAAAATAGAGTATGGTTACATACTTTGTATAGGGCTAGAAAACCAACAAGAAATAGCATAACACTACACAATCTTAATAAAATGAGATTACTAAAAACAAAGTTTAATTCATAAAGCTTGAAATTATGTATAACAAAGCTTTCATTATTTTCAAATCAAAGTCTGTAACCACATAATAAACGAAATCAATAAAAACAGAAAGAAAAAACGGAGAATTAAAATAACAATTACAACGAAGGTGATTTTGATGTGAAAAATAAATTACAAGAAACAAAGTTAACAAACGATAGTCTAATAGGGCATTTCCACCCCTAGTGTTTATTAGTGCCTGCATTCTCGTAGTCATTGACTGAATGGGTCCTCTAATGTAGCCTTGGTTCATTAGGTTTCATTTTTTGATAAGGCTGCTTTAAGCTTTAGGGGAGTGGTTGGTGGAACCTGATAACTCTGTAGTCTCATATATGCTTTATCAAGTTTACATCTAGCCAATTTATGCCACGTACACCGACCTCGGTCATAACAGATAGACATCCGCAAGTAGATATTGAAATAGGGTTTAATGTATTGTTAGAGGTAGGGAAAAATCCGAGCCCATATTGTTATAATAATATTGGAGAAGCAGATGTACTGCAGCTATTCAACAAAGAAAAATCAACCCTTATAAAATGCAAGTAATTCATGAATTACTAGAAAATGATTATGGTTGACGAGTAGAATTTTGTGATGGTTGATGTGACGAAAATAAACTTTTTTCGAATAACTAATAGTTCGTGATAATTCTTAGTTATTAGTTATTTTTTAGATGAGGCTACATTTTTTTGAATAGAACAGTAAATCATCATAACTGCTGCTACTAGTCCCCAAAAAATTGCCATTCGAGTCGGGCGCACACACGCCAAACCCCCAGAAAGTCAAAGTCTAGGTAGGAATGACTGGTTAAAGTATATTACGTCTACCTTTCTTGAATATTCTCTAAACGCACTGTGTTATTTGGAATCCGACGTGACGATCTTATTTCTAGTTAACAGTTTTTTTTCCTGAATATAGATGACAGTGATCTTGCTCATTAGATGATATGTTCCCTGTGAGAAAAATAAGTTGCAAAGGATCGATTGAATGGCCAGATATATCCCGCAATCTAAATCAATTGCATGATTTCCTGTGGAGTAATTTAAAGGACAGAATATATTATGTGAATAGACATCCCAATTTGAAAGTACTGAAGGTTTGGATTGAGAAAGGAATATATTACATATGTATATATTCTGAAATAATTGAACGAGTAATTCAAAGTGTGCATACTCGTGCAATTCACCGTAAGGAATAGAAGGAAATTTAAACACTCACGAATTATTAAATTGAAACAAAATATTTGATAGCGACAATATGAATACTTTGCCGCATCTTAAGAATTAAAAAGTTTTAAATTTAATTCAAATATTTTCTTTTATTAGGTGTAAAAATGTTCATACTAACATTTAGACCATAAAAAGATTTACCAAAATAGCGAATGGAATCATAAGGTTCTCATTTAAAATAATTTGACGTTGACGTCATTGCTTCAAAACAAATATGTGC
Organism: Phrixothrix hirtus; assembly: GCA_024586415.1. Classification (NCBI taxonomy): domain Eukaryota; kingdom Metazoa; phylum Arthropoda; class Insecta; order Coleoptera; family Phengodidae; genus Phrixothrix; species Phrixothrix hirtus. The sequence continues at coordinate 378 of JAHWXV010384276.1, read as the reverse complement.
TCGCGGGTGAATATTACGTGAAAATGTGTATTGTCATAATTGAAAATCAATCTAAGTGAATTTCCAATATATTGACCCCAAGGAAATTAGGAGCTATATGCGTAATTCTGTACTCTATACTGATAATTTACAATCCTTTTAGGGGATAAAAGGAGATCCTACAAACCCCACAATATGTGCAAAATTAAAAGCAATACGAATACCAAAAAGCCATTTTTTTCTAACTATGTACAATGAGTCGCTTACGGTTGTATTAAGATTGAACTGTTAAATAATTCATAAAATTATAACTAACCTGCCTAACCTCTCAAGTTGCAGAACGTGCGATATGCTTTTACTATATATATATATATATATATATATATATATATATATATA
>JAHWXV010384193.1:0-11752 GCA_024586415.1 Phrixothrix hirtus | reverse complement strand
AAATTTCAAAATAAACATAGCATATTTATATGCACGCCCAAACGTGGGGTTGCAATTATAAAAATAAATAAAATCGAATTTCAATAAAGACATAGCAATACGTTACGTTAACGTATTTTTTACGTTTCTACAAAACAATATTAAATCAATTTTATTAACTTTCATTTAAATAAGATTTCATACCGTTTAATCTACCTAATTTTAACAAAAGATAAAATGGGTTATAAGTACTCTAAGGTCAAGTATTCTAAGTATAAATACAATTCGTTGTTGAAATTCAACATTTATTTACATGTTGTGTGCTAATAAATAAAATTTAACTAACCTTTAGGCCAAGCACACATTTATTGGAATGCAGTTCGATATGCTGTTATAATTTTTTATGCCAAGTATTACGTTCGCATTTTTCTTAAATGTTTGTAATGGATTAATTGTATCGTAAATGTTAGCATAAAACACTTCTTTGGCAAACCCTGCAATAGTTCAAAGCAAGGTTATGATAATTCAAAACTCAATGTCGGAGTTGGTTCAGGTTCTTTATTCTTTATATCGGTTATGGCTGCAGGTACCAATAATTTTGTACGGGACTATATGTAAAATCTAAAAGTAAACTCGTACAGGGGGTAGGAATTATTTACATGGATAGATGAAAATGGATAAGTCGAAATTTCATAGGGGCGTGCACTTTATTTACAACTTTCGGTATGCATTTGCATAAAAGCTTAATTATGTTTGCTTATAAAACTGTAGTACTGAATTTATTCTTATGATTACTTTTGGAGTTAATTGACTTTAAATTAAAACTGTTATAATTCCTTTTGTGATTCAAAATGTTACTTTAATTTTTAAGGACACTGCATGTCTTCGACATTAATTATTTGATTTCAATATAAAGTGTTATATCTAGTTGGAAATAATTTCTAATTATCTTTTAAAAAATTCAATTTATTTTCTTGTAAATAACCAATATCAATTTAATTTATTTCAGGTTTATTTTAATATATAATTTTTACGTAAAATGCATGCCGTAATAATATTTACATTTATTATGTTACCTGAATATATATATATATATTTTAATTAAATAAATATTTTATTTACAAAGATCAGGTTATTTTTAAATCATGTTCTAAATTTTGAGGTAAGTCTTTTCATTAAACATACGCGAGATGATGTATCACTGATATGTCGGTAATTATATTGATCATCAATATCGATCCTCTTAGCATTAATAAATCTAATATGGCCGAACACACAAATATTTACATGTCGATAGTGGAGTTTCCAAACACGTTCGTTCTAATTTATGAACAAAATTTTATGGTTAACAGTTTGGCTGATGGAGTATGGGATTATTTATATTCGGGTAATCTAGGAACAAGGCAGGCTTGTGAGCAAATCGTAATGGAATATGGAGAAGAAAGTTAAACTTTCTATTCACATAAGGTATTTGTTCGCAAAGCCCTTATTCAGCACTTCTAAATATATTCTTCAGGTAAGGAAACGATAACCAAACTTAAAAATAGTAATTATAATATTATGATTTAAATTTGATAAATAAATGTGTGACGGTTTATTTAGAAAGTAAAATCTTCATGTGATTCTTACAAACGGTTCTGACGGTTAGAAATCAAAATTCTAACTAACTTGTCAGTGAATTTTTGAACTTGAATATACTAATTACCGTCCAATAATTAATTTGTATAAACTAATTACTGTAACGTAACGGTAAATTCAAATATATGTGTTGGAATGTGAATGATTGAAGAGCTTTCTCACTAGAATATCAGGACCTTCTACCTTTGGAGGTAACGATAGACTGTTGTTTAAACGAAATTTGTAAGCCTACTTCTAGTGATTTTCAAAATAAAAGATTTTAGGCCTTATGTACATTTTTATGTGAAAATCCGATTAACAAAAATAACTAATACAGTATAAACATATAAATAGATATCTTATTTTCTAATGGACAGTTAATTGTTAAAACAATCGACTTTAATTAACTAATTGTCTTACAAATTAAATAAATCGAATTACGTGTTTTATACATATAAAGCATAATGTAACTTAGATGTAAATATAACAAAATACACAAGTAATTACAATGCATTTTTGGAACTGGTAATTTAATAAGCGTCAATTGAGAAATTAGTAAATTAAAAATTAAAATTTCCGTTGATAAAATAAAATAATGAATATTCATGGAAGATAAAGTAATCTATATCCGGCAGACAATTCTTTTTACCGAAAAGGTTAAACAGTTCGAGGTTTACACTTGACCGAATTTGACCCTAAACGAAAAGACTGATTTATAAAACTAATTTAGAATTTTTGCACTAGCATTACATGCTATGGATGACATTTATTTGCACGTAAAATTTTACTTACTGAAGACTGGCTTATTTCAAGATTTCTAGCAATCGAATTTTGAATAATATCGGAATCTTCCATTACACTACGGATCACTGCTATTTCATTCTGCTCACATGTGGCAATTCTTTGTCTAGGTCTTTTAGTAGGGGGCCAATTTTCTCTTAACTGAGTTTCAAGTCTGCGAAAAATTTTGTCAGTCGGTGCTCTATGATGTGGATAGCGTTAATAGTACAAATTTGCGGCAGCAGGGGCATTTTTCCGGCATTCACCAAAAATTAAAATCATATCAGTCTTTTTCTAAAGGTGTTTACTTCCACAAATTTCTTTTGTAAAATTTAAAGGTGTAGATTTCAATTCGTTGAAGATGTTCTGTTTAATTTATAGTTATTCAAAACGAGTAGAATCCGTGAATTATAATTCATTCTGAACGACTATACTTGCGACTGCAAAATACCACAAATCATTTGAAATATGTATATGTATTTATTTGTTTAAGATTTACCAGTCTAGGAAAACACGAATTATCTTTTACAGTTTTACTGTGTCAGACAGTTATTTCACAGTGAATATTTTGAAAGACAATAGTATTTATTGAAAATTAAAATTTGATTTATTAAATTGCAAAATTTATTGATGCTGCTCTATTCTACGATTTACACTTGCATGTATATATCCTAATCGTCCCAAATTACCATATACACGCCACATATTGGTATATGTAAATAATACTCCTAGGAATAGTAGTTGTAATTTTTATATGATAAATTAGATTAGACAAAATATAATTAATTAGCTTGTCCAATATACTTTAAAATTATATCTTCGAGTGTTTTAGCGTCCTTTCTCCTTAGAAATTTAATGTACGAATAATGCAATACATAAATATAGGTAGGCCTAATGAAAAAAGTAGATGAATAAATAGTAAATATACAGAGTGTCCATTTTAAGTGTCGTTCTTTGATTACGCACTTATCATTAGTTTTATAAAAATCTTGATACAGAAAACTTAAATAATGCTAAAGAAGGCAAGTTTTAAAATTTGTATAGCATATAACGGGTGTCCCAAATCTCCGTAACTTAAGGAAGCGTGATTTTTTAAATACAACACCCCATATTTTTGTGGTGTAATTTATAGCCGAAACCTGTACCCAAATTTAAAGGTTTTTAAAACACAATAAAGGAATGCCAAGTTATATATTTTATTAGTATTTCTAAACTAATATCTAGTTTCCATTCAATGTATAATAATGCAGTCAATTTTCAGTTCGTTCTTTTAAAAATCTAAGCATAGCAGCGCTTAAGAGGCCTTTCACCTATGCCAAGATATAACTAAACCTTAAATATTTTGTACAGGGTGTTCTAAACGATATTTTAAACAACTAACATGTTCCGTTCTAATTTTCGCGAATTTTCTAAAATGAACACCTCACATTCTTGTAAGGTAATTAAAAGCCATGTGTAACCTGCATTTAATTCTAGACTATTTTAATATTAAGTGAAGTGGTACCAAGTTATGAATTTTACTTGCATTTCGTATCTAATATCTAGTGTCCAATATTGCAATCAATTTCGGTTCCCTCCTATATTGCTTAATGTAGTTCCATTTAGACGTCTTTTTACTGCCGGAGAGGATATTTTGACATCGTGAACCTTCGCGGAATGATTTTTCAGAGCGTTGCCCTTACCACGATTTGGTAGTTACAATAAATGCGCAATATACTTTTCTAAAGGACCAAAAGAAGACGAGTATGTTATACCAAAGAAATAAAAAAATATGGATTTTTATGACTTTTTTATACCGCGGATTCAGACTTATTCAGAATTTATACAGAGTTATAACATGCGATCATTTAAATTTCAGTTCCCGGTAGGCTATGAAATTTTTCCGTAGAAAGAAGCTTAGACATATGCACGCCAACCAAAGTCAATACATAACCTGCAAATGATATGTCAACAAATTTGTTTGGAAGAACTTTATTATTAAATTAAAATAGGAAATTTATTTTCAATAAATATACGAAATGGTGACAATTGCATTCAACGCATTTGTGAACTCTTCATTTTAATTCTCGAAAACGTTCTGTAAAATATGACAAATTTCAACTGTCAATTGACAGATAATTATCACTGAGAATGGATTAAACAAACACATGAATTTTTTTCATAGCCCACTGAGAACTGGAATTTAAATAATCACATGCTATTTAATATGACCGATAGCTACGGAAGCATACAATTCCATAGTTGCAAAATTTGTGAGAGGAAAAAGGATTAATTTTTCTGTAAAGAGTAGTTATGAAATAAGTTGTCAACCTGAAGTTATATCCTACAATAAAAAAAGAATACTTCTGTTTAGTGCATAAAAAACGCCAAATAGGAGTCAAGGTAGTCAAACGACAAAATAAAATAAGAAAGAATAAATAAAGAACATCGAAAAATTAACTAGAAGCTTATCATGAAATCAACTGTGGCACGGAACTATTTGTAAATTAAAATCATCAACAAATCCTACAAGAACCATTATATAGATCGCTAAATACTATAGCAATTAATTCACAAGTGGTTAAATGGGGAACAGAACGTGAAGATTTTGCGAAACGAAGTTTCAAAATCAGTGCATGTATTTGAAGAAGAGCCATATCTTGGTGGCAGTCCCAATGGAATAATTAATAATAATGAATCAATCGAAATTAGCAAAATTAGCAGCAGAGGAATGAGGCAGTACAAACAAACTTAACTTTTTAATAAATGTAGATGGAATATGGATACAAAAAGTAATGCACAATTATTATTATCAAATTCAAAGGCAATTAGGAATAACTAATACAAAATATGTTACATCATTGTATTGACGCCATTAGGAATGTTGGTAGATAAAATATAGAGAAACTATTCCTTTGGTAAAACTATGATACAAAACCTAAAATTATTTTATACAAGTAAAGTTATTCCAAAAATAATTAAAATGTAGTTTGAGAAACGATCTATTTCTTTATTTTGTTATTTTAATTTTAGACATCCAAGGGTATTTGCACTACTAACAGATTCAAAAGTCAAGCACTGTTCACTGTAGCTTTAAAGAAAATAGAACCCACTATTCAAGGACGTGGTACAGCATACTTCACTTCTATTTTTCTGATAGTACAAGGGGTTTTCATGTAACATATACGGGTTTTCGGTTGACCAAAATCTAGTATTTGGAGTGTTCACGTAGTCACTAAGGTGAAACCATGCCTCATCAGTCAAGATAACACGGTCAAGTCCGGAAATTCCATGGTTGACAACAAATGACATAAATATACGGTACACTACGCGCATTTCTTTATTTGACTCTTTCAATTCCTGAACACTGTGAACGTGATAAAGTTCTCGCTGAAAAAGACAATAAAAGTATTTATCAACAAATAAATAATAATGAAAAAGATTTCATCACAGTTTTGATTACGAGGAATGCCGCAGGAATTCTAGCATCCCCGTGATTCCACAAGCTTTTATGTAGTATTCCAGAGCACTACGGAGTTGTAAAGCCAGATACAGGATGGATGATTAGTGCAGCTTTTTTTAAATTTATAACCAATGAATTCCGTCCTTGGCTGTTGAAAAATAATATTTTGTTAGTTGTCATTTTATTTATAGATGGACATGCATCTCATCTAATTTTACATACAGGTCAGTTTTGTAAAGAAAATTATATTATACTTGTCGCGTTATTTACGAATACAACGTATTTAATACAGTCGATGGACATTGCTGTATTCAGAACTTTAAAAGACGGTTGGAAGAAGAAGGCGCATGAATTTATATTTAAGAATTTAGATAAATCAATTCTTAGAAAAAAATTTCTTGCTCCACTATTGCGAGAAGTTTTGAAGGAAAGGATAACTAATTCAATACTACAAGACAGTTTTAGAAATGTGACCTTATACCAAGGAATACAAATTCCATTGTTTTTCTAATATATCTTCTTCAATAAATGAAAATAGAGTAACCACGAAGGAAAATAGCAACGAGATGCACGAGTTAACATCTGCTTTAAAGTTTTTAGAATAGCATATTCATGTTGAAAACTTAAATATCTTAAAATATTCTGAAGAAATATACCAAGGGACTAAAGTGCCTCTTTTAATCCCAAAACAGAAGTTTATTTATCGAACGATATCGAGAGAAATAATGTCTTGAAGGATTAAAAAGCACTTTAGTCCTGAGGTATATACTGTAATGAAACTAGTTAACTATTTGAAGGTCTTTATATATATATATATTCACTAAATTATGATTATTTATTTACACGCATCATGCAACGAAATATTTAATTTTACAGTACATTATATTTATTTATATTAGTTCTTAGCAAGATAAGATTCTTAGGAAAAACTAAACTAAAGCAATTTAAACTTCTATTTATATGGATAGGAGGTATTATAGAAAATTCAGTTAAAATAAAGAATAAAATTAGTCAGAATACTGGTGTAATAAATAGTAATACCATGAGCCTTGCTGCGACCTTGAATTCATTTTGGTATAAATTTGGTGATGAGTCATTGGTGATTACAACATTTACTTTAATTTTATTGCATCTTCTAGGATCTTCTACAAAATTATTTGTATTTCTAATTTTGTTACAATACTTACATTATTTTTTACACTTCCGAAAAATTTGAAATTAAAGGGGTTGAAGAAAGTAAGTGAATGATTTTGACATTAACAGATCATTCGATTTATCAAAAAATTTTATTAAATTTTATTTACCAAGCGCTATAGTAACTCTTTCAACAATATGTAATTTTTTGCACTACCCAGATTAAAACGCTACATTTGTTAACTTGCTTCCTTGACTAAAGCAACACATTTTGTGTCAAGAGATAGAGTAAATTCAATCCCGTAAATCTATGGAAACAATAAAAATTAACAAGTTATTTATGCACCGAAGAAGTTATATAGATAAGAAAGCTCGGATAACGACGAATTCATCCCGAGAGCCCTTGATCCGAGAGATGAATGTCGCTCGATGAGCGTTATCATCTAGTAACTCCAGCAGTGCATACAAGATATTATTTATCACTTCGTTATTATTACTTATAACTATTACAGACGGGGCATTTTTCACGGTAATTGTGAATGCATAACTCGCTCATGTGTCATTATAACTCCATCATATTAATAATTACCGCTAATGATACCCCGGAAGTTACAAGTGGCTTTATGTATGTCGCATACATAATAATAGCAAAGTGACAAATAAAATTGTATATTGCTGAAAGCGTTACTATAACGCTTCGTAAATAAAATTTAAATAGCATTTGTCGTTAAGCATACATTAAAAAATCGAATGATTAATGTCAAAATCATGCAATTCTATTTTATCCGGCCCTTTTGATTTTATATTATTTGAAAATGCAAAAAATAATGTACATGAATTCGTATATTACACGAAAGAAATAGTCGGAACTAGTAATATTCTAATGAATTGCACAATACTCAGAACAAATGGGTATTGAATAACTTGAAGTGTTTAATAGTAGTTTACAATAGAAGATCGGTAAGTGCCGAGAAAATTTAGAGAAAGGGGTTTTGCTAATTTTCGAGACCTGTTGCACTAGTGCACCTAACAATCCTGTGTTGTACACTATTTTTTTGCGCTAACGACAACTATCGCCTAATTACGACAATTTGATATCAAATCTTTACTCCATCTCATAACAGTACTAGTACCGTTATGAATCATAACGTACGTGCTATGTAGTATAATCGTGACATTACCATGACATCCGTAACAGTTCGGGAAATATATCAGAAAGCGACAATCAATATAGCCGTTATATGTACAAACAGTTCGAAAGCACGAAAAACTAGTTTTATCTCTATCTTTTTAATGATACTTGGAGTACCTAATCTATATGAATTTTACCTCCGTCGAAATTCCTTGCCGTGATGTTGGAGATTTGTTTTTCGGCCATTTATGGCCCGGATTTGAATCCTAACGTTTGGAGGATTGCTGGAAAGTAGCTTATAATTTTCTGGACACCTTCAGCTAAGGTGTCGGCGAACTACGTCGCTTTTACAATGAGAAGCTCCACCTCTTCTATTTTATTAATATCGAACAGGTTAGGGGCGTGGCTTGCTTGCTACCCCATTCGGTATCGTATCAAGATTTGCAGACCGCATTTCTTGTGGCCTCGGCGTAAGCTAACACCCTTCCTTGCCCCTGCGGTACGTGTCATCGGCTTGGGGTAGTACGGGCACCCCTTGTAGTTTGCCGTGTATGCTCCCGTACAATTTGCACACTTTGGTGGCGTGGTTTTATGCTTCGCGCACTGGGCCGTTTTGTGGCCACCCGCACACTTAACACATTGCGCGGGAGCGTGGCATTTTCTCTGAGTGTGCCCATATTTTTAGCACCGATGACACTGCGCTTGGAGTTTCTTCCACCTAGGAGTCTCCATTGTGCTCTCCAGAGCAAGAACACACTTAAATGTTAAAATTGCCTTCCCGGCTTGCGCTTTGACAAGTTCAACATAATTGAAGGGCATTGGCAATTTGTTTACCCCCTTTTCATGCATATCACTGACACTACTGGAAGCTATTGCCGCAGTAGGTCTTCTCGGATGTCGTCATCAGAGATACGCTCAGGCATGCCTCTGATGACTACCCTTAGAGTCTTCTCCTGGGGGAAGTGGTAGGTGTGGTACGGCACCTGCATTTCTCCCAGGATTTCGGCCATTTTTTGATTGTCGATCGTACTTGCTGGCTGCAGTTTTATTCCAAGCGCGTGGTTCTTTGCTATTGGGAATCGGATATTCTTTTCAGTAAACGCTCTGTTTCTAGCTAACCAGCGGGACTTGTCACGAATGACAACCGCTAGAGCATCACCGCTGGTTTTCCCTGTAGTAGTGCGGGTAGCTACCGGTTCTGACGAGAGTGGCTTGAAGTGGTTAGCTACGTGGATTTTCGCACCAGGGTTAGCAGCGATAGCCTGCTTGGACGGTTTGCGTTTCTTGCTTTTGACTTCTGTGAAGCCGTATGATGTGGTTGTGCTGGGCATAGGAGGAGTTGTCGCGTTATCCGCGACCCGCACTGTCTCTTCCTCGGAAGAGTATTTCAGAGTTGACGCCAGCAGCTTCTTCGCGTCTTCTTGTGCAGCCGCGAAGACCATTGCAGACGACAGAGTCGGAGTTGGTGGTTCTTTTTTGGAACTAAACGTTGCGGCACTGCGCTTCGGTATAGCTCTGATGGAAGCAGGATTGGCCGCAGAGTTGACGACTGGGGTATAAACAACGCTGGGTTGATACGGCAGGCGGAGCCTGCGCCGTTCGAGCTCAGCTGGACTGTACCAGCTATCGGCGATCCCAAGTAAATATTATCAGAGTTCTGCCGAAAAACATATAAACTAGCACGCACTAAACAGCAGACAAGAGTGATAATAGAGCGAGATACTATTACCGACCCACCACAGCAAGCTGAAGGGGCCTTGGTTATAGTATCACAAGAACACCAGGAGCAAACAATGGAGACGTCCGGACTGGATGAAGGCTGGGAGCGTTCTCTGAAACAAACTCGTTTTATACATTTGCAAAATGTATTTATTCGTTATACGTTTGCAGTGGGTTTAGTGGTTCATGACAAGGATTTATATCTTGTGGGTGCATGAACAGTTGCCATTCGAAAACAAGTTCGTGACACAATAGCAGCTTTTATTGGTTTATTGCTTCAAAACCCTCACCCACTCCAAGATTTTGTCATAAGATTACAAAATTACTTTTTTATCTTCAATTTTATTTTTTAACATATTTTAAAATATAAAAGTTTCAATTAATAAACATTAAACACTAATAGTATATTATGTTGTAAGGAAACTAGTTAACTAGTGTTTAAAAGCCTTTATTTATATTCACTAAATTACAACTATTTATATGGATATATTCAATTAGTATTTATTTTATAGTGCACCAGTAATAATGCTTATATTTCTATTTTTGTTTAACAGCTACTTGAAATAACAAGATTCTAGGTAAAAACTAAACTAACGGAATTTAATCTGCTATTTCTATAGAAAGAAGAAGTCTAGAACATTCTAAATTAGTCAAGAATAAAATTAGCCATACTGCTGATGTAAGGAATTCCAATGCTATGGCTCACAACTGTAACTTGAATTTATTTATATAGATGTCAGTTACAGTAATGAGACATTTATGAATACATCATATATTTTAGTCTTATGGAACCTTCCGAATTGTTTCGGAATGTTATATGAAATTTTTATTATTTCTAAGTTTCTAATTAGTCATGTTGCTGATATAAGGAATTTAGATGCCATGACTAAACTTTTTACATTTGAATAGTCAATTAAATAGTCAAATTTATTTACGTTTTGCTAAAAAACATCTTTCAATATTTCTTTTAGCATTTAACAGTTGTGATGTCCGGCCCACGTAATGTTTAAAACAATCCTTACATTATAATTGGTGAACTACATTTAATTGCAATAAAGGACCAATTTTATCTTTTAATTTGGAAAATAATGAACCCACTTCTAATAAATTTCTTTTAGCAATTGAAATGTTTATTATTGGAACTTTTTACATAAATAATGCTGTTAGTTATGTAGACTTAGAGATATATTACACAAATTTATATAAAAGTTTCAGATACACCATTATTACTAACTTCTACTATACAAAATTGTTTAATAATAATTACTACGTTTATAATACTAGAGATATCACCTTCACTTAAATTTGAAGGAGTTAATGTTTGTTTCATATTCACTTAATCCATGTTTAAGTAAAAGATGACGTTTTAAATTTCCTTTTGTTTTAGGTTTATAGCCACAATTTAATGCAGGACATGGAAATTGGGATTCCTTTCCACATTCATATCTTATATGTAAATTCAAGTTGTGTCGGTATTTGTAGGTTCTCCCACAATTTCCACATAGGAAAGAACCTGAAATATTACTTTTAGTACCAATTTCTATTACATTTTTAACAATTTAAAATATCATTTATCACGAGAAAGAAATATTTCAAATCGATCTTTACCCTTCAGTGGTCCCGCGGACTATTGAGCTCCACCTCTATTTAAGTCATTAGCGGCCTTTACACGCACATTCTTTACCGCGTGATCAGAAACATACAAGATTGCACGCGGTACGGAACGTACACGCAATCACGCAGGACTAAACTGTTACGCTTAAAACGCATATACACTCTTTCACAAACAAAAGCTCGTCAATTGATATGAACGTGGGAAAAAACCTACGTGTAAAGGCCAATCACACGAGCATTACTGCGTGAATCTGGCGTGTGTTGGAGCGTTGAAAATTCACGCGGTTTTGTAGACACGCGCAGTTTTATTATGTGCTAAACTATAACATATTTTG
>JAHWXV010384189.1:0-10888 GCA_024586415.1 Phrixothrix hirtus | reverse complement strand
AAACGCGCACTGTAAACAAACTACTCTGTCAATTTCTAAGCCGCCACGGATTTTACAATACAAAATGTCAAATTTGACGAATATGGCAATAACTTATTACGCTAGCGACATCTAGTGATCATTTGTAACAACATAAAAGGCAACCCTCGTACTACGTCGACATTTCAGTTGAGCTCTTGATTTCGAAGTGGCAGGTTGTATGAGGTTAAGATATTATAAGTGCGTGTGTGATTTCTAATTATAATGTGTGATAAACAACGGCAACGGCCTTCCGGTTTATCGTCATCAAACTGAGAAATGCTATTTGTAGTTCAAGTGATTCAGATGATGCCTTAAATCAGTCAAGTGGCTATGGTTGGGGTTCCAGTAGTGACAAAAAGTACCGAGAAAGAAAGCAGCGAAAACAAAGATGTTGAAGTACATTTTCCAGATGAAGGTGTTGTAACTAGTAATATAAATTGGAGGGAAAATTAATCTAAAATGAGTAATATAGAATTTGTAAGCACACCTTGTTTACAGGTGCCTCCGTCTGTAAATGGAAAGCTAATTGACCATGTTTATTTATTACTTGGCGATTCACTTTTTGGAATGATGTGTAACGAGACAAATGCTTATGCGGTACAGGTTTTTCTTGAAAAGGCGCATATAGGTAGAATTTCAGATTGTAAACCCATAACAAAAGAAGAATTACAAATTTTCTTCGCTATTCTTTCCCAGATGGGCATAATACGATGCATGACTCCAGGACTATTGGAAAACTCATCGTCTATTTAGCTTACCTTGTTTTCGCAAATATATGGGGCGTAATAAATTTGTGGGTATTTTAAGGTGTCTACATTTTAATAGGAATCCATCTAAAAGAGGTAATACCCCAACAGATAGATTACATAAAATAAGAAGTACTATTGTCTATTTTAAACAAAGAATGGGAGCAATATATATTCCACATAGAGAATTGTCAATTGACCAATCAATGTTATTAAATCACGGAACATTGTCGTTTCGCCAGTATATACGCAATAAAAGACACAAGTGTGGAATAAATATTTATATGCTGACATAATCAAAAGAGCTAGTTCTAAAAATTGCGGTATATGCTAGCATAACCGATGATTTAGGTTGAATTAGTCATGCTGCAAATGTAGTGTTGCTTTTAATGAAATAGAGGCTGCATATACGTTATTCTTTGCATATGGACGACTACTATAATAGTTACACCCTAGCGAGTCGGTTATTGCAACTAAATACATTTTGCACAGGTACATTGCGTACAAATAGGAAGTTTACTCCAATGGAAGTTCCAAAAGCAAAATTGTGTCCTAGCGAAACGATTGGTCAATATGTAAATGGAGTTCTGATTGGTAAATGGCGCGGTAAGCGAGAAGTTTTATACATATCCACAGAACATCGAAATGAGATGGTGTTAGCAGAAAATAGAAAAGTCCAAGCGGAATACAACAAATATATGTCCGAAATTGATCTACAGGGTCAAATGTTATTTTATTGCACAATAACAAGAAAAACAGTACGATGGTACAAGAAACTTGGGTTGCACATTATTCATTTGCTTCTCTATAATTTCTATTTATTACACTATTCACAGAGCCAACTAAAGTTATCTGTTTATGACCTTAGGGTGTCTGTTATCGAAGATATGCTACCTGATAATATTGATCTCGGTCTACCTAAGGAAGCATCCAATCATTTACCTAACAGATACCTTAAAAAAACTACAAGGCGGATTTTAAGAAAAGATGTAACCAATGCTGGGCGAAAGGAGTTAGATAGAGATACGCAATATTACTGTGCAATACTTGTAGGATCGCCAGGATTACGTTTGGGACAATGGTTTCAAGGATTTCACGCAAAATAGTTGTATAATTAACTGAATTATATTTTAAAGTTCGGCAATATAGTTTTTTTTGTGTCACAAATATATTAAATAGAGCTTTTTCCTTAATTGTATCTATTTCTGCTGAGATAAATATTAATTATGTATTATTTAGCATTAAACGCCACTTGTGCGTTGTTGGCATAGTAGATAAAACACTCATACAATGTGCCTACATTTCCACGTGTGCATTTGGCCATTTATATTATCTTTTAAGGTAAATATAGCAACGAGGGTCTCAAAAATAAATAAAATTCAATAAATAGTGTTATTTTTGGCCAAATATGCAATTTAAAAATTCGGCGCTTTAAATGACTACTATACCTGATTACCAGCAGTGAAAGTGTTAAGCATTTAGGAAACCTTTGAACTTTGAATATCGCGTTTAATTATTTTTGATGACTGCTGAGAGTTGCAATAACTGGAGTTCATGTGGCAAATCAGAGATAGAGTAGGGTTTTAGTAAGATAGGAGTGAAGACGGTTAATGCCTTAATGTCGAAAATTGATTTATCTTACCTATATTAATAAAGCAAATTAGAAGGGAATCTACTATCTCTAACTTTAATTACTCCCCTATACCTCCTGTAAGACAGGACATCACAGTATCTTAGAGCGGTATTCTTTAGGAGAATGTAAAATTGATCTAGATAGCCTTAAGATTTAGAGCTATGATTGTAAACGATCATGCCGTAAGCAAGGTAATTTGCTCCATGATGCCGTTCTACGCTAGGTCATAACAGTAAAAGGTAATTTACAATTACTTCGCTATTTAATTCGCTTAACCTTTCCTATTGTATTTAATCTACCTGTTGTGAAACTGCAGTTGTGGAAGATTGCGAGATGGATTCGGTCGAAAAAAATTAAATGCTATAGATAATGGCGGATACCAAAGTGAGAAACCACTTCCCGCTTCCACTGTAATTGCATAAACAATGCGTACTGATAACAGCCGAGTTTTAGACTTAATTCTTAACTAGACACATAAAAATCCCCAAATGGGAGAGAATATATAGCGTATTCAGGCAACTAAAACAAAATAACGCTAACTACGGGAATCGTCACCAGATACGAAGGACGCCGTTAGGTCCATACGATAGTTACCTGAAAACCAAATTCCTAGTTATGTACCCTAACTTTGTCAAAGACTTCGCAAACTACCGAGTCTTATTTATTTAAATACTAGTAAATGCGTTTATATCTTACTTAAAATTACCGCTAAGTATTTGCTACAATACACTAGAATAAACGGTCTCTTGAAATATTTTGCAACAAGCTGAATTTGAAAATAAAGCTTGCGACGAATTCACAAGTATTTAACCACGTCCGGCAAAACTACGGTGGAACGAGGCGTGATTCATCAGTATTTTCGAGGTTAAGCACTGTAGGGTTACCCAAAATCAGGAATTGTGGGCGCCACTGTTCTCTAATCCGTATGGTTTACGGAAAACGTCCTGTATGTGAAGATGTCCGTGACCTAACTTCAGAGCAAAACAGCCACTCCTATAATAATGCAGATTCGGGATATAGTTCAAGCCAAAAGAAAATACTCCCAACGGCAAGTGCTAACTAGTTCTGAGTGCTCCTGTATATTAAGGAGTCGTAATTCACTATTCAGGTGGGGGAGAGGCCAAGTCGTAGTATGTCACTTAACAAGATTTGATATTCGTTATTCAAAAAAGGAAGCACTAAAATTGGTGCACCCAGTATATGAAAAGGTATTGTTAGACACCATAATTGATAAGTAAACGATTACATGTTCTAAATTAGAAATTTAAATAAACTATATTTCAGTTTAAATTTATAAACAAATTTTCTGTAATATAAAGTAACCACTAATACTAAGTTTTAAAAAGTTTCACAGATTATAAAAATTTATAGGTTTACAAAGTTCAAGGTGCCCGTAATAAACAAATCGCACGTGAGTTCTAAAACTTGTGTAAAAAAATATAACTTCAAAGAATTGGGAATTCGCAAAAGACACTTTACATAAAATCTTTTAGAGTAAACACATCGCCAAAAGGGAGGCACCTTTTGTCGGCAATAAAAAGCATGCTGTAAAATGCAAAGGAAAATACCACATTTGCACAGAAATTTAACATTCGTTATTTCAAATATGAGACCAAAAATTTTGAAATCTGGAATTATCCATTGGATAGAAAATACAGGAGTGGGATGTCCGAATGTTAATATAAGATCTGAAGACCCAATTTCATCTTATCTTTTCTTGTGCGAGTGATTATCGCTGGTGAATTAGTCAAGCGAAAGCAAGTTGTAAAGTTCCATTGACGTCAGGAATGTAGACAACCTTACTTTATGTCACGCATGTGTGGATCGTGGCATTATTAAGTTCTGAAGTTACATATCAACGAAAATTAAATTTTCCTAAGGTAAACTGGAAAATAAAATCCAATGGTCATAGGCACATCTTAAGAGTAGACAGTAAGTTTGAATTGGATATTTGAAAGGAACGTAAATACTTTTAAAGACGTAAACGAAAATTAAGCCACAAGTGTATTTATTAACTCATTATAAGGCATATATTGAACACAGGCCAAAGTAATTAATGTTAGTTAATTTAATTTTTAAAAGAAAAATTGAATAAATAATTTTAAGGAAGCAGGAGTTCTTTCTCTGATACACATAAATAAATTGCAGTAAATTCTTGTTTACTACCTGTCATTAGCTTGCAAAGAGAAACGACTAAAGGGTTTGTAAACATTAAATGTTTCTTTAGGATTTGTGTACTTTAATATTTAAATGTGGGTATTGTTGATTTATTACTTTATTTAATTTGAATTTACAATAATTGTACAGATCGACAAAATTTATTTGGTAGAATATAAATAAAGCCTTTAGTTAAATTTATTTAGTGAGATCACTAGGATGACTAACGTAAACATTTGACTAGACAGATTATGCAAAATTCTCTGCAGATAAAGAAAAGTATTGTAAGTATAGGAATCCGTTAGACGGAAGCGTGTTAACTCTGAACTGGTTGATAAAGATCAATACAGTTCGAACTAGTTTGTTTACTTCATTCTAGAACCAAACAAGCAATCTATTATAATTGTTTATAGCTGCCAAACGAAGCATACAACAGTCAATTTGAGGCTTGACTAAAAATTACGTGCTTAGTCTTGCAAAAGTTAAGAATTTACTCTACTTTGGTTAAATAATAAATGAAGCGGTTGCTAAATTCAACCACCGGGTATAACGTTAGCAGTTTTATCTACTAGAAATGGAATTTTGAATAAGCTTTAAATTTAGCTCGAAGCAAATGACATAGTTTTTCTTTTTAATAAATTACTAAGCTGGCCTTAGAAGTATTACACATGCATTATAAAGTTAAGGATTTGGTAAAATTCGAATTATCGAAATGAAAACATAGAATATAAACAATTATAAAAGCAATAAAATCTGACCAAAATCTCTTTTAAAGCTGAAAACAGAAAAATTGGTTGATGCAAAAGAGGTTTTCACTATTAATATACAAAATCAGATCGCCCCTAGGCCGGAAGCTATTATTTATAATTAATCTGTAATCGAAAGCCCTTTTAAGGCAACGACATTGAACATACACAAGTAAACCAAAAAATTTTGGGTACCTTAGCGCTTTAATATAAAGTAAAATATATAATACTTATTTCAACAAAGTGATAATTATTATTTCAATTAGAATTTAATGTAAATTTAATTAGTATAGTAAGTATCAAAAATAGTTTCCAATTCATCTGTTTCGCAAGATTTTAAATGAGGAACCCTTGTCTCTTATTTAATTGCATTAATAATTACTGGAATTAGTAAGCGACGGTAACAAGGTATTTTTGGAAGCGCCAACGACTATATAAGGCCCCCAACGGATACATAAAGAACAGGAATAGGACACTTGCAGTTGTGATGGTATTTACGAACAGAGAAGTGTTTATCCTTGCCAAATTTTTCATTATGTCTCAAAACGGCTAGGAACAACACGGGAATACAACTGCCTTTAATCCTTTCAAGTTGCCAATCCCAAATAGTTTAGAAATCCAACCTCTGCGGCTTTGCTAAAGGTACGTGCTAAATGTTTTCGACGCAGACAATTTCTAAAACAATTAAAAACAAGAAGGCCCTTCGACCAAGAGTAACTAATTTAACTTTTCATGCATTTTGTTAATTTTTACTTCAGACAAAACTGTCCGTATGAAAGACTCGCGATTCGCTACCGTTTACTATATTATTCCGCCTTTCCCATGGAACCGAAGTTTATTCTCCCACATCGTGACGCCATTCTTCTACAAAGCGCCTGTATCTTTATTAAACTGATGTCACTTCTATAGCGACTCAAATATTTATTAAACAGGATTTAAATACTACCACTAATCTCTGTGCACCCCTGTAGGTTGTTTCTAGGACGGAGCATGAGCTCTAATCGACTTTTTCATATGTACATCCACCCAAGGCTAGCATTTTTTTGGTAAATGAATGTTGATTTTGAAAAAGTTACACAAGAACAACTTTTCAGTTTGAATGTTTATTGTTTTCCAACACGAATATTTTAACGCAACTTTAATGCGATTTTATAAAATTATTCGTTAAAACTCTATACAGGGTGGATTAAATTAGTATTTTACCTTGACTTACTTTTTATTTGAAAATTAGATATTTATATGAAGCCTTAAACTTACCCTAGCCAGAGTAAAATTTATGTTAATAAATTATATACACGATGATGCTTAAATAACAGTTTACCGTGACTTACACACCGCGATAAGAAATAACAGCAAGAGCTGACAACTTTAATGTCGGAATATCAAATTAAATCTTCCATTATCGTGGAAATGAAAGCACATAATAATGCAAAAGTCAACTATCTAAGCGCAGGTTGCGTAAATAAAATAAGTTTTTTCTATAAAATGGCAAAACGCTGACATTTTATCTAGAATTGCTTTCTGATTCTACCACTCACAGACACAGAAAAGGTATAAAGAGATTTCAGACGAACAACAGGTTGAATGGTTATCACATTCCTCTAAAGTTTAATTCAAGTTAGTTGTTTAACTTTGCATGAATTTAATATAATCAGAATCGACAAGATTAGTAGAAATTCATTCTTATTGTGAAACTAATGTTTGAATAACAAATATCTCTCATAAGCCCGGGTAATATTTGAATCTTATAATGTTTTAATGCAAGTTTTAATGCAATGATATGAAAGGATCAATATAAAGTGTTTCTAAAATTCATATTTGAATATAGTATTTAATAATAATATAAAGTAGTAGACGAAGTAACACTCTAGATACTTTGCCTGTCAGGTGTGAAGGGGGAGGGGGGTCAAGGAATCCGAGGGGCAAGAGGCAAGGTGTAGCGTTCTCTCCCCTCTGAGTTCTTCCAAGATTGAGTTGCAGGAGTGTGTTTAACGACAATGCGAGAAGGACAAACTACGAGTAGGGTAGGGGGCGTGTCTCCAAATATTAGTAAGCGCGTGGGCGTATCTCTAAAGATAGTAGTTTTTCCAAGAGTTGGTCAGAGTGAGTTCGAAGAGTGGGGTGAACTAGTGGGCGAGAAGAATGGAATATAATAAGTAAAAGGGGCATGTCTGAATGAGGAAAGGCCTCCGGTAAGTAATAATGGGGCATATCTTGTTAGTAACAACAAAGTGGGGCGCCTAATTGTATTTAAAGTATGAATTAGTAACATGTAAAGTTAAAAAAACAAAATGGCTTATATTAAGAACCAAATGGCGCGACCCATGTATTAAAAATGTAAATTAGTAGAATACAAAGTAGGAAAACAAATAAAATGACTCACGACCATGTATATTTTTATATTTTACATTTGAGTAAGAACAAAATTGCGGCCGACATGTATTAAAAAATAAACTTAGAAAGAGAGAAAAGGAAGAGGAAGAGTAAGGTGCACGTGCTGACAATGGAATATTATAAAAGCAAAGTAGTTATGTAAAGTGGCGCAGCTCACGCACTAGCAATCGCTTTTTTTCCGCTTAAATGCGCTCGCTAGTGCGCACACTTAAACAAATTACGTTGATTGATTAATAGATGAAGTTTTATTGTTCTAAACTAGCTAATAAACGATTTTTTAACGACTTTTATCGTTAATTTCGTTTAAAAGACTTAATTTCTGACTTCTTAGGGTTAGAAAACATATTTTATGCTTTAACTTTGCGAAATTTACGTGAAGTTTTATGCGAGGAGTTGACTTCATGAAAGTGGATGGCTATTCTGCTTTTAGCGATGTTTTATGCCCTGTTTTTGCTAGTTTTAATAAGAGAATGAAAGTGTTAAATTTATATAACATGTTTTAAGCAGCAATGGCAGCAGCATTACTAAACGAAAAGATTCGTGACGACTGCGTGAAAGCATCTTTATTAGCAAACTTTAATGCTAATAAAATAGGAAATTCGGCCATTATTGCTGGAACTAATAATAATAGGAACGAAGAGATGGATAATCAGCATGATAATGATGGTGATGTTTCTACTGCTACTAATACTAGTGTCAACGATTACAGTACCTATTATTATGATCAAATAAATAAACAGATATTGTACGCGTAGTAAAGTGCTAGAGTCGAAGATCTGTTCAATTGTATTAGACCTCAATTTCATGATTACAAAAGTAACAATGTGCAACGCAAATACGCGAAAATTGAGTTATGCGTTAGTTACGATTTAGATCCGATAATTCGATTGGGCAATGTAAATTACTATATTAAACGACGACAACAAGAGCAGCAGCACCAGAAATGTGTCATGACCAATAACGATTGATATTCCATGATAGCGCGTGAAAAACTAATTAAAGTTAAATAAACGAAATCGAAATGCATATGAGAGAACATGCTCCAGATTACGAGCTTTCTAAGTATCGGTATCTATTATGTTCGTTTTAAGTGAGACTGCGGGCATGGCTATTGAAGATGAATCGGAAAACGGAAGCGTGACAGTTCTTAAATTCTCCAAAAAATGAAACTAACAAGCTATTTGCTCTAAATGATGTACTCGGTTACGAATTTGAAATATTAATTAAATTGGAAATGTTATCGTATTGTTACGGTCTCACTTTGACTTATAAATATTCGGATACAATTTATGTGTATTCATTTGAGTACGCCCTGTACATATGTACGTATAATTTGTTTTAGGTCATATATGTATAGAATGTGGATATTTACAAATTGAAAATTCGGTTTTGGATATATTTGAATGTATTTAATTTAATAAGTAATTATTTTATTTGTGTTCGTACTTCAGCAATCAAGGTTGTTGCTAATTAATAGGACTAATTTAGGAATTCTTTATATATAATTTATTTATCCGGTATGTGTCGCTGCCTGGTGATAAAGTTTATAATTATAAAATCCATTTTAAAACTCTGTTTTGTTATATTTGATTCCTCATCTGACATTTTTTTGGCAATTCTTCGGTCTTATGCTGCCTTGAAAATGAACACTTGTGCCTTATCGCTGCTAGTATACGAACGTATAATATGAGTTATCTGATATTCTGGTTACTGCATTCTCAAAAGGCGGTGTTCATTTTGACACAACGGTAGGAACTAATTTGCTTTTTTTCTACTTATTGAATTAATTCGGTTTGGTCTATTCTTTATAGCTTGGCCGGTAGGATTTATTCCTTAAAATTTATCAGCTAAGTTACTATGAGCGATCTTCAATAATTAAATAGTGAACGGGAGATGTACTTGCTAATGGCCAGTTAATTCACGAAGGACGCAAAAAATGCTGTGCCAGCGCATGAAGCGCCTAAATCCGTACTAAAACCTTAATTTTTCTCATTTCTAATAATTTGCTGGGTCAATGTTTCCAACTTATCCAATAGTTTCGTATTTTGCTAGCGCACATGTGTCATTACTGATAGATACCAACGAGCATACTCAATTCTTTTAATTATCAAATTAGGTACAAATTCTACATTATGTATCAATAGTTATTTGCTGCCTTTCAAACCTAATTACGTTTTATGTTATTTGAATGATATATCTAGTAGCCTTTCAATAATTGGAAAATAAGAAAAAAATCTCTATACTTTTCAAACTTAATGAATATTGGTATTAAATTCTTTAATTATATACGAGTTACACTCGATAACTTTATGCAGCATAGGTATGGATTTCTCTAGAGAAAAAGATATGAGATGCTAGCTTTTATCGCTTATGATATAAACTTAACGTGATTTATTTTAAATGGTTTTTTCAGATACACTTTTTTGCATAATTGATTATCGTATGTTTTTGCAAACTTAAACTCGCATTCATATCATTCTTATTTTGACTGTTAACTGATTCTAGTAAATTATATTGTCGCTTTTATCCTCAGTTCCCATTTAATAAATTCTTAACGCTTTTAAGCTCTTTAAATTTTCCTTTTTTTTGTTAATGTATCTTATCTTTCCGTGTCACTTGATTGCATGTATTGTTCTAAGTAACTTTTTTGTTGCTAAATCATTTAGCGCTGAGATAACATTCTATTTTATCCGTTATACACGAGGTCTTATCGAATAATTCTAGGTCAGCTTTGATCTACAAAAAGAAATTGATTGTCAATGCGTCCCTAACCAGGACATAAATTTATTGTTGCTGCTTATTTTATTTTTCTTGTTTATATAATATCATACAGTTTGTGAATATTCTAATTGGGTTTTTGAATAAACACCTACTTATTTATTGAATTAAGTTGTTGTGATTTCACCGAACTTACTTTTACTTAATTTACTTTTCTTTAGGCTTTCTTAGCTCTACAGTTCCAGATGCTGAGTACTTGCTACAAATAAGTTTGTCTTAAGTGAACATCGTGTGATTCAGGTGTTGCTTGTTACTGATTAAAGTGAGCGACTGCCGCCCTACTTATTCTCTGCTTTACTTTATTTTTATCTTAAAAAGACGTCGACTTAATTCTAGTCAGCTAGTATACACCGAGGAGTACATTTTCTTGAACAACTTTTTACCATCATTAGCTACACCATACCCCCCCCCCC
>JAHWXV010384179.1:0-11037 GCA_024586415.1 Phrixothrix hirtus | reverse complement strand
GCATATTTGGTCAAAAAAAGGCATATCAGTGCATATTTTAAAGGCAAACAAGGCATATATATGCGCATATTTTGGCTGCATTTAAATGCATATATTCCGCGCCCTAGTCATCATCTAAAAATCAACTTCATAGAAATTTATCCCAACCTATCAGTTGCTAAGTTTTTTTGTGACATATTTGTTTTCCAACAAGCACCGGAAGTGTGCTGGCAATTCTGTTCAGTTTTTGGGTTGGGTTGAATTATTTATTACCACTGCCAGGTGGGACTGATATGCATCTTTTATACACCCACTAATTCATTTAACCTGTTTGTAAATGTTTGATAAAAATTATTTTAAGATGTTGCAAATGAACTTCTGGCAGTGATAAATGCATTACCTACCTTTTTGAGGTCAATGACATAAATTTTATGCATACTAAACAAAGCAAGGAATTTTACTCACATATATGAACATCCTTAATGTTTTTATTTGATAAATTGTATATTACACATAATTCACTAATATTAGGTCATTCATTATTTAATATTTTATGACAAATCGTAAGCTGATAAATATGTAACCATTACGTAAAGGTGTAATGTGGGTTGTATATCAGTGAGGCGCATAAAAATGTAAAACTTTCTCCGTTGTGTACTATCAAATATAATGAATAGGGCTTTTTTAATTTCAAAATTAATAACAAATAAAAATCGTACATAATACCGTTTGTAAAATCGCCGAAATATTATATGCACTGTTGCCAGATTTAATGAAATTTGTTAAAATAACAATAATATACACAATTGTATTAAAGCAAAATTTTAATTATTTAACAAAGCATTGCAATTATATAATTATTTTCGTTGAGAAAGAATCGGTTTATCTTGTTAATTCACACAACCTCATGTTACCTTAAGCTATTTTCTACCAACTAGTGACGGACTGTCACTTTCACTGCCTTCAAATAGGTATACTAAAATCAATGAATAAAGAATACTAAGGAAGAGCCTCTAGCTGTCAAACTGTGATAGGCGCCATTATGGTCGGTAGACAGTTAAAGTGTCAGGTCGTGGAAGTTTTCATTTATTTTGTGTGTAATTTTGAGGATAATATTTATAATTAAGTGGAAATGATGGGTGGATGTGCCGCTACGATTTACTAAAATACTTAAACACAAAGGTATGTATTTGCTAAATGGTAATGGTAGATGTTAAAATAACTAAGATTAGGTTTTCTGCTTTACGTTTGTTCGACAAGTGACAAAACATATTGAATGTAAAATAAAGGGTACTTTACAGTATATACGCTTTTCAGATTGATTGTCGCAAACGGAACAAACGCAAAGCAGGAAACCCAACAAATAAAGAATACTAAGGAAGCGCTCTAAACCCGTAACTGACTAACCAAGATGGCGACGTTAACATGTGCGTGTATATTAAAAACGTCAATTTTATAAATTTAACATTTTGAAATATGAGTCAATATAGATTGTTATGTATATACACTAAAACAATAAATTATACACACAATTAACAAAAATTGCCGGCAATAATGCCGTGTACCACAGGTAGTGCCTTAAAACTGCACACACATGCGTCCCATAAGTTTGATAGATAGAGGCGCTTCCTTAGTATTCTTTATTCGTTGGGGAAACCAAATGACACCTGCATTTTCTGAGATAATTGTGCTCGTAACGACTAACAATCATACTACTTTTATCATGGCACAATCTACGTTCATCGTCACTATTGCACATTTAGGTATCTTTAACTTTACTCGATCAGGTGAGACGTCATGGCGTGATTTTATCACATTTCACACTGGTGTACTAATGTCTTTAACAACGAATTTAAAAGCGGTTACCTTAAGTTTGTTAAATCACAATGAAACAAATATGTATGATGCCTCCATCACTGCTGTGGCGGTCATCGGCGACCTTTACATGTGTTTGTAGGTACGTGTAGTTCCTTTAAAGCTTAATTGTAAATAAAATGTAAAAAATAGGATTTCATTTATCGCCATTTGATCAAGAATTCTGTGAATCACAATTTAAGAGTCAATGTTCTTGACAAAATGTACCCGGGTCTCTTGATCGGATGAGCCTAAGGTTATAACTTCACTGTTTTCTCGTAAGGAATTAATATGAAAAATTGAGTTTGAGTGAAAGAGAAAATACGGCGATGTTTCCAAAAACTGTATCAGTGCACAGAAAATCAGAGACCCAAAACTATGCCAACCGAATTTAAACCCATCTTTCACAGTAATTTTTCTTGTTTACCTAACTAGACGATTTGAACACGTGTTTTGTAAATAACCAAGACAGTAATGACAGTAATGATCGAACTCAGTACCTAATATTTTGTCTGTTATGACTTACTTTCTTGCAAAATTTTTCCATTACGTAACTGCTTTTGTCGCGTTATTTTCGCGAAATTCAGATTCGGATTTTCAAATCAACAGTTATCGTGCCATAAATCGGTGGCCTTCTTCTGATATAATAATAATAAAACATCAAACAAAACTTCCAAACTTTTTATTGCCCATTCAGGGACCCATTTTCTTTAATTCCTCATCCGAAATTGTTGTTTATTATTGTTTCCTAGGACTGATATAGGATATTGTTTACTATCATTAACGTTATACATACATGTATTCCAATTTATGATTCTAACTTAACCCTAATAATGTAAATGAAGGACCTATCATTGAGTTAGAGTAAACAATAATTTTGAAGGAAAGAGTGCATATTAAAATTAAACAAAAGGTCAGCAGGGTACGTGCAAAGTATGTAAATTTCAATTTAAGTGTTTAGATTGGCGCTTGTCTAAAGATTTGTAACACTACAGTTTTGGCAGCCAACATGGAGCATTATCTAGTAATTTAAAAATCTAAATTTTAACAGTTAATTAAGTCGTAGTCTGACGCCCACTGTATTATGTAATTAAGGTAATTAGTATTAAAATTAGTTGTGTCATTACGAAGAGAAACAAAGTGTAGGCGAGCTACCTCATCAAAAACGACGCGTACATCATGCTATAAGTTTTTAGCTGTGTTTTTATCCTAAATGCTTTTTCGACGCACTTGATTTTATTTTAATAAAACCTTTTGACCACAAATCGTGGGTTTTGGCATTATTATTATTTTTTTAATTTAAACGATTCTAATGCATTACTGCGCGTTCTAATTGCGGTCGTTTAATTGTACTGTTATTGACGCATAGACATGCTCGAACTCTTTTTTTTTATTTTATAATTATACTTTTTCATGTTATCATTGACTTAGGGCCGCCTTTACAATCACCAGTTAAATTTATCTACTAGTTAATCTGTAAGATAAATTTAACTAAAGATTGCAAAAGCGGCCCTTAAAAGCCCAAATTAATTTGGAATATTTTATCTGAAATATATTTAACCTTCATCTTTTATAGTCAATCAACGAACGTTTTTTTACGAACGCCTTTCCCATTAGTTATAAAAACTATTAATTAAATTCTCATTAGATAAATATTGCTTTATTTCAGTTTTAGTTGTACAATTAAAATTGTACATCTTTAACCGAATTGTTGTTTAGCTCAACGAATAAAGAATAATAAGGAAGTATGTACCTTAATTACGTAAAATTGTGTCCAAATTGACCAACCATGATGGCGGCGTTGGCATGTTGTGCTTATGTACTAAAAAAGTCAAATTTTACAAATACAAGATTATGAATACATAATATTATACATATAAGCAAATAAATTACACACACGAAGCCCTAAACACGTAAAATTGTTGCAAGTTGACTAACAAGATGGTGTCGTTAGATGTTGGGCTTATATATTAAAAACATCAAATTTTACAAATTACTATTATGCAATACATTTGTATACACAGTAAGCAATTAAATTACACAAAATTAATAAAAACTTTCACGACAGGTAGTACTTCAAAACTGAATACACACGCGTCTGTAAGTTTGATAGATAGAAGCTCTTCCTTGGTATTCTTTATTTGTTGGTTTAGCTACACATTCGATTTAACTTAGGAACTCGGAGAAGACGCATAAGTCTGTGGACAAAGTATTTATTTAAATAAAACATAATGTGCAAGGATCGTGCGAAAAGTGAATTAAACTAATATAGGGCGCGCATATTGTACTCTGTTTTTAAGTGAACAAGTGGCTTGCTCATCTTTCGCCAAACAAAATTAAATCCAACTCAAATTCGCACATTCCAGTCTTTTCTTCGGTCTTTAACTGAACTGTGAAATTTGATCGCGGGTGCCAAACTATTAAAGAGTATTTGATATCCCCGCCAATTTTGACGTGCCTCCTTTCTTATACTAACTAATGTTTCTGACGTAACAGTACCCAGTAGGTTGTTGGAGAAACAGGGAAAAGCTTAACTGTATGGTTGTTACTAACCATTACTCACTGCAAAAGTGGGCAATAATATTGCAACAGTATTACTTCAACTTAATACATCGTAAAGCACCGGATGTATTGTCTCGACCACCGCAATTTGCTACCACATCCCTCTCTTTCAACTATAGCACTTCTAGAAAAAGTTACAACTAGGCTTGAAAAGTTCTGTCGGTATTGTGTACAGGAACAGGCATATAAGCGCTTCCCTATTAAATTTACAAACCTTTTTTTTTTCCTCACGACTGCTGGGAAGTCGTGATTTCCAAGAACTGCTGCTCTTCTTATCAAAAACTATGACGTCCCAACGATAGGTCATGCTGGGAGTGTATAGAACCTATCATTTATTATCTCAGTACTATTGGTTCAAGATGCGCATCTTTTCTGGCTATGGCAAGTTTTTGTATAACTTTACAAAAGATGCTACGGTCAGCGACTTCCTTCGTCATAGTAAAATGTGAGGAAGACACCTTTTTCTTATTGTTTGGCACCTCGCAATGCATCATATCGGACAACTGTGTAGTAGACAGTTTGGACAACTGTGTAAAGAATGTCGCACGATCATCTCATTTATTTTGAATCCATGTTGGGTTGCTATATCTGGCACAATTGGTGCGGGATGCAAATGTGCCTAAAATTGGCAACCTGGTAAAACTAGATACAGATATGATTATCTAAAAATAATCTTCCACTACTGGCCTAAAATTGTAAAAGGCTTCTCTCTAAGCAAAGCCAAGGCTAAAGTGGCGACAAAATTTTAAAAACTCCCACCGTAAGTATTGGGCGAAATCGGAAAGGATCGAAGAAACTATTTTCCCATTTTTTGCTTTAAATGTGTTTCAAAATATAAGTTGAGAAAACTCGTGCCCGCAATTGTGCTCCCTATTAATCCTACAATACAAGTGTACAAGTGTCCTATATCTTTGTTAAAACAAATCGTTAAGTTCAGCCTCCAGGACCATCAGTAGTTTTCGCATCAAAATTTGTACATATTACTTAACCTACTTAATCTTCGGTAATCTGAAACAAGGTCAAGGATTTTAATTAATTGAACATATTTTCATATAATATTGGTTATGGTTTTACGCCTATTTCGTAATTTTTAAGAATTAACGTGCTTCGGTCAGGGTTGTCAGGTTATTAAAATAAAATTGAATTTTTAGCCGAAATTTGTATGAAAGTTTTAGAGTTTTATATTTGGCAACCTTGGTTATAATGATTGACAAGGCAACTTTTTATTTTCGGGTGCCTGAAGGCGCAACTTTAATAAAGAATCATAAAATGTATTTTATGCCAACTTACATACATACGTACATACACATATGAAGAAAAATAGAGGACTAATTCCCATTTGATAAAATAATGCCCCTCCTATTTAAAAATGTATGGAAATTAACGTTTGGCAGCCTTAGTTTGAGTGATTGACACGAACAAAATGTGCTTATGCCCCAAAAATATATCTGAGGCACAGCTTTAGAAGTTTGTCGAACATAAATCAAAATTAGAAATTTGATTAAATTCCCACTGGATAAAAACCACGCCAAGCACCCAGAAATTTCTATTGGGAAACTGTTGTATCCATGGCAGCCAAATTTATCTGAATTTAAGCGTCTGATAAATACTCGACGTCACAATATTTATTAAATAATGTTTATTTGAATTAAAAATTAACCGGCGAAAGTTACGTCATTGCTATTTTTGAGTAATTTTACACTTCGGTTGCTAATTCTTATGGAAACAGTAATTGATAATACATATTTAACTTATTTGCTTATTTTTAGAGGCACAACATTGATTTAGATGAAATTGAGGAGCGTTCAACTTTGTAACCTTTGAAATTTGTGAAATCTAACGAAAATAACTTTCATTTTTAAATTATTTTTATATAGCTATCCGAGTTACTGGTAAGATGAGCCTTGGTGGTGAAAAAACCACAAAAAGGTCGTCGATTCCTTCTTAGGCACATAGCGTAATTACAATGTTGCAATTATTTAGATAGTTATGGGTTCTAGGCGTCAAGAATGTAATAAATAAATTCTAATTGAAAGTTAAACATGTCAAAATAAAAAGTAGGTAAGATTTCTTGCATGCAATATGCACCGTCCCATTTATTTTAGTGAAATTAAACGCCGCAAATTCATGGACTTATATACATTTTTTAAAACTATCCAAGCGCGGTAAATAAATTAATTTGCAAATTAATAAAAAAAATTAATACGTATAATTGGACATAAAATAGTGAAATTTCTATTTCTAGCAAATTGTAGGTGTAGACTACGTAAGCACATAGTGTTTATTAAGAAAGTAAGGTTATGTTAATGTCATAATTTAGGTTAAGCAACCTTCTTGGAATTTTATAATTCTATTTGTCCCAGTTTGGTTTGACATATTTCTGATAACAAAGTTTTCGCATTCTTATAATTAGGACTTGCTAAAGTGTTTCGAGATTTAATATTAACAAATGACGCCTGCTCGGGACACCGACCACATTTACATACATAATTAACAAGTGCATCATCCTTTACTCATTGTAATAGCCCGTGATCTTTATTATTGGGTGACTTTATTTAAGTATTTTAGGAGAAGAGCTTGCGTAGAGACATTTATCACGAAGATGAGTCAACAATCATCCAGTAGGATGTTTTTACGTTCACGTGTGTAAATTTTGCACTCATTTTTTACAATATAAAATCTGCAAAGGCTGCTACACGAATAAGATTCCAGCAATGCCTTTCTGATGTCATTTTGGAACGCTTAAAATACCCGATCTTTTATTTCATTATTAAAGAATTACTGCCCGCCTTTAAATAACCCATGAGGCTACGTTTTTTCTAATTTAAATTTATCAGGTTTCCAGCATTCTGTTATTGTTCGTTGTCGGAACTAGTTGACACCTTGACGTTATACCCGAAGCATATTTTGATACGAAATTAAATAAAGAAGCCAAACATTAAAGGGCGGGGGTGCATGAACGAATAGGAAACATTTTCAAATTAAATATTTTAAATTGCAGATGCTGAAAATGGAAACCAATACAGGCATCAAAGGATTTACCGAATACGAAGAAGACATCCTTTTCGATGACGACGATCCAGATTTCAATAATAGTGTTACATCTATACCGGTGCCGTTTGTTTTTAAAGGTATTCATTTCTTAACACACTCATCCTCATGCTCATTACGTGTAGGAAAATATGATACGCAAGATTTGATTGAGTCACTAGAAATTCCGCGCTGTTCTTTTTGTCTCCGTACCTTTATTAAATAACACCTATCCTCAGCTACACGGAAATACAGAACATGTAATCTTTGTTTTATTAAATAATAAGTCCGAAAAAATAGGCTGGGATCACTATTAATTGCAATTGTACTACGTGTAATTGAAAAATCATAATATTATGAGGGTTAAAGAAATATTAACAATACCTAAATAAGAGGCGAACGCATGCAAACATTTTTACAGTCTGTAGTGTCAGTCACAGAAGTTACATTGGATGGCGCATGTGTTTCAATTTATAATAGAGTTTATCATAAATCCTATCTAGCAAACAAATTTAAATTTGTAAATATCAAATAACACCTAGAATCCAAATTTTGATCGATTATCCACAACATTAAAACCGATTACAAATTAATTTTATTTAACTTCTATTTGGCAATCAATTTCTTAGCCGATTAATTTCATTGGTTGATTAATTAATCGATGTTATTTGGTAATCGAGTAATTAAGCCACTTGCTATTATCTGTTGTTTAATTGTGTAATTTTTATGAGTCAGTTATTTGAATCATTTAAACTTGTCGAATTTAAGCAATAATTTTTGTAACTATGTCGATAATTAATTTCATTTTAAACCACATTCAATTTGAGCAATTGATTTTTTACTTAAAGAATTCTACTAAATAATTGTATAATTATCGAATTAGTTAAACCGATTGAAAGTTTGATATGTTAATTAAATTCTGTCAAATCAGCTAAACTCGGTGAGTTTTTGTAGAACTAGTACTAAGCAATGGTGTACTTCATTATTATTCTTCAATTTAAATCGCACCTTCCCCTTCCCTTGTAAGCATATCTGAGGATCATTTATGTTTACTTCTAGAAATTACTTATTTACTCAAAGTAAAACTCTGACAAATGCTAAGCCATAATAAGTATCAATTCTGACCAAATAACAGGGCTTAGATAGTTGAATACCTTATTTGTGGACTATTTCCTAGAGTTGTAACAAGTAAAAATATTGAAGTATAAATCGTATAGCTAAATTATGTTTAATTATTTGATGTAACCCTAAATAATTTTTATTATTAAAACTAATTAATCTTAGAACTTAACTAAATTATTGATCTACATACATTTCTTGATAAAGGTACTGCACAGGGGCGATTGTCTGTTTAGTATATTAATCAACTGATTGATTATCTTAGTTTAATTGGTAAACTGTTCTATTTTATTAATCAATCATTTAACATAATTTGATGTAATCAACTGATTTAAAAATTTCATCAATTAACTTGTTACTAAACTGGGTGATTAAATCCGCTTAATCAATCAAATAATTAGTTTATGGCTATTCACGCTATTTTGTAACAGTGCGATAAACTACTAAAATGTGTATATTTCGTATAAATCTAATAGTCTATTTACTTAATCAGTTAATTAAATTAAAGGGTTACTTGTGAAATATTAATTATTTGTTAATATTATGTAAACGATTAATCAAAACTAATCAATCACTAAGTTCTGTTAAATTAATTACGCAATCGGAACGAATAGTTCATCAACTGACTCCGGTTGAATTAATTAAAAACGGTTCATCATGTAACCTCAGTATATTGCAATAAAGTTTCTGTATCGCTTTTAATCACTGAAACCTCATTACTTGATCTCATATCTAAATCAATAAAAAATTACGCATTTTAGCTGTCGATGAATTCATTTCCTTGCGTGTTTAATCAAATGATTATCCGGTTTAATTTTTAAAATTTAACTCGGCAACTGTCTAATTGGATTGATTGGTTTAATTATTGTAACCGTTTCCTAACCATTTAATGAAAATATCAAATTCAACGTTATTTAATTTATTAACAGTAATTAACCAATTGACTCATACTTATTAAATTTACCAAAACTTAGATTTATAATAGCAAAATACATTGATTAAATAATTGATATTGTAATCGATCGGCTGGTTTTTCAAATGACCATAATTAATTAATTGAATAGATTTATACGGACTTGAAATGTTCTTTTATCTTTTAGTTGTGTCTGTGCCCGTTATCATATAACCGATTAATAATCATATAAATATTTATTACTTTTAATCAAATTCTTAATCGATTGGTATTAAATTTAATCCACTTATTGAAGTAACATCCTTTTAATCGGTTAATTTAAACAAAAGCTGTTTTATTCCATTTAATCGGTTAATTCAGACAAACTGATTAAATAATCGGTTTATTACGTTGATAATTAAAAGAATAATTTGTGTTTGTGTGTTACCAATATTTGAACAGCACAATCGACTAATTCATTGAATAGATTTGTGTTTTTTATTCTGTTAGTTTGGTCCGTTAGTCTAGACGTTGCAATATAACCGATTTATAATCAATCGGATAATTAATTAAAGCATTCCCATTATATACATTTTGATTAATTCTGATTAAGTCTAAAACTTTAAAGTTCTGTTTGGAGCGGTAAGAATAAAGACGCCTTAGTAGGATATTGACTTAGTTGTGCTTTTTAAACAAACAACTAAATTGCTTAATGTCTTAATGGATGAAGTAACAGCCTTCATTAAGATTAACAAAATTGATTAAATCTAATTTGATTTATTCCATTTAATCGGCTAACTCAGTCAAGCTGTTTAAATAATCGGTTCATTAGGCTGTGTGACTTTGCCAATATTTGAACCTTGACGCCAATTGTATTCGGATTGTGAAAATGTTTTTTTAATCTTTTAGTTGCGTCCGTTAATCTAGACGTTGTAATATAACAACTGGTTCATAACCAATCGGCTAATTAATTAAATATTTCTATTATTTAAGTAGCTTAAAGTTACTAACATTGATTAAGGACATTGATTCCGGCGAGTTTAAGAGTGGCGCGCTAGCAGTCACAGTGGTAACACGTGCTTGCTAGTTGCTCTCTTAGTTTTCATTTTTATTTTGTGCTGTACCTTAGGCCCCTTCTACATATATAGCGGTGGGTCGGGTGCAGTGCAAATAATTACTGAAATTGTTATTGTGAATATTATTGTGAATTCCAAGTTAAGATGGGAGACATAGAAGCCCAGTTAAAATCAGTGCTTGCCAGTTACCGGGAAGGCAACCGCGGGGAAGCCTGCAGGAAGATGAGTGCATGACCTAGTGCTGTAATACAAGCTATCGAGGACCCAAAATTTAGGCCCTTAAGCCACGAGGGTAGAATAGAAAGGGCGATGCTGTGCTACATAAATAGCACAAAACCAACAGTTACTGCACGAGTGGAGGGAATTCAGA
This sequence comes from Phrixothrix hirtus, assembly GCA_024586415.1. Taxonomy (NCBI): domain Eukaryota; kingdom Metazoa; phylum Arthropoda; class Insecta; order Coleoptera; family Phengodidae; genus Phrixothrix; species Phrixothrix hirtus. Next base: position 155 of record JAHWXV010384179.1, on the reverse strand, counting down.
AAGAGGGGATTTAGATTGTGGTGGAAGCCATCCCCGTCGTCAAGAAGCCTCTTGACGCGGAGATGTACTCCTCCGCCGAAGAAGACGAAGATGGTTTCCAGGAAGTGCTGCGAAGCAGGAAGCGGAAGCCGACCGCGAGAGACGCCGACGCCGGA
>JAHWXV010384026.1:0-13984 GCA_024586415.1 Phrixothrix hirtus | reverse complement strand
TATATATATATATATATATATATATATATATATATATATATGCGCTAAGTTAAACTTATAATAGTTTTCCTGTTGCGTAGTCAATAGACGACAAATAAGATGATTGTCACATTAATCTTTCAGTCACCACTACTAATACTGGACAGGTTAGCGTAACAGGAGATAGTGTACTTTTTGATTGTTAACGACTAAGAAATAGAATTCAAGTTATAAAATACAAGTTTCATGTTTATGTCTGTAATCCCAATGGCAATACTGGGTTGTTTTAAAACACCTTCAGAAAAAAATTAATCACCATGGCTATCAAAGGACGCTTATTTATATCCCAATTAAATTCTATAGTAACCTTTTTTGAAAACAAGCTACGTTCTCGTATTTTAAGAATCGTGTTGATAATAATTCTTATATAACTAACAATGTGGTTAAAATTACAATTTAAAAACACTATTTAATGTATTCCCTCGATATTCAATTTCAATAATATACTGGCGATTTAGTCAGCTTTGTTTTGTTTACAATCTAAAAAGTTTTGCACAAACGTAAAACCAAAAACATTTCTAACCAAGCATTAAGGTCTATAGAGATACTCCATTGGTTATTTTTGTCTATATGTTTAAACATTTTTTTTGTTCATAATTACTTTTCCATTTAAATTTAAATTATTTAAAATTTTTCTAATACTTATTTCATTTAAGATATATTTATTTATTATATTTAACTATTATTAATAGCATTATTATATTGTAAGTTTTAAACACTAATATAAAACTTGGGTAAATCCACAAAACTTTAAAGTTTCGTGGATTTGGAAAGGGATAGGGATAGGAACACGACACCAGCAAACAAGGGCTGGGGCGTCCTAAAGTAATTGCTATTCGTACATGCCTGTGGTTATAGCTCTAAAGCTATTGACATTAATGGAAAAAGTTAAGACAAGTTTTTAATGGTTTTATCAGTACTAAAAGATGGCGTAGTAACCATTTTAAAGGGAATGTATTTGGGTAATTTCTCCTTCAAATTAATGGTGTTTGAAAAAAAAAATCCCGCCATTTATTGGTACTTTTAAAACCATTAATAACTTGTCTTAACTGTTTTCAATATCTTCATAGATTTACAGATACAAGCACAAGTATGTAGGATTAGCACTTTCTTTAGTATATCTCAATCGTCACACACCGGCGATTGAGTCACCAAGGACAGGTTCAATTTTCCTACACTTGATACCTTTAGCAATACAAGAAGTATTCAATTTTTCTGAATTTGCTCGTTACTGGCACGCATTTATTAATATACAATAATGCAATACATTGAAAGAATATTCTAATAACATGTGGGTGGTTCAAGCTTGACCTGGAATTAATTTTTGATGATGTGCTTTGTTAGGATAGCAATAAAATTCATGTCCAATCAGAAGCTAGCAATTTTCCTTATGAGGGCTTATGGGCTTTTGTTTTTAAGGATTTTCTACCATGACGATAAACTATAAAAGCTGAGTATTGCAGAAAATAATTAAAAAAATTAAGTATATAAAGAGCTATTCGCAAAAAGAGGCCCGAAAATTTTCCAAGAAGGTAGTATTGTTACAATACAATGCAAGACCGCATACGGCTAGTTTGACCTCCACATTAAGTAGAATGTGCTTGGAGATCATATCATACGTCTTGATTCAGCCCCGCGTGAATTCGATTTGTTTGGACCTCTCAAATAATGAGGAACTAAAGCACAATGTCCGTCATTGCCTACGAGATCAGGACAAATTTTTCTATAACGCGGGTACAGAAGATTTGCCATGACGATAGCAAAATGCATCTCTGTTGGGGAAAATACCTCGAAAAACAACACATTTTTTATTGTATTTGAACAAGCAGCTTTTCTTAAAAAAAATAAATCTTAGGTCAACTTGAATCACACTCGTATAAATCTTTCTACAGGAGTGAAACAAATATTTTTTGGATAAACAGAATTAAATGGAATTTTTAACATTAGAACATTAAAGGATACTAAAAATCTTAGATAACCTAATGCATATAATTTACTCTAAAAATAATTTTAAAATTTATCAAAGTATCCAATATAAGAAAAGCATTAGGAATGCTTTAAATTTATTGCTTATTTTTTTATACCCAAATCCGAAACTCTTTATAGCAAATTTTTACAAAATTTACTACGAGTAGATACATACATATCGTTCCTGAATACTTAAGTATATAGAAGTATATTGTTATAATATAAAAATGTAGTAACGGAAAATGTTCTCACCGGCAGAAGCAAAAATACAGAACAAAAAAGTCTGGATCTATAGCTTGCTCTGGCGCTCCACCATTTGTGTTTTCAGATACTTTAAAAACTATAGAATGAATCTTGAGACTTACGATTTGATGTTTTATAATACAGTTTGACAATTTCTAAATCACTAAACTGTAATGTTTTTCACACGCGCGTTTGCGTATTTGTATTCCAACACGGACACACTTTAAAAGTGACTATTGTGTTTGAGATATGCTGAAATCTCAACACCGTTTTAAAGAAAACAATTTATCACCTCTTTGTTTGGACTGTCCAATACCCATCATGAAATAATATTGTTATTTAGCAATGCATTATTAATGAATAATAATTTCAAAACACTTTCAGAGTTAAACCTAAAACCAAATTCCTTCTATTTTGCCGAAACTTATGAAAAATAATGTTTTTCTCAATTGAAAACTTAAAAATCTGGTGTGAGGCAACACACGACTTTTTCTTACCTATTTTAAATTTAATTTGAATTTATTGATGTTAGTTACTTTCCTATACACCTAAATTGTAAACTCTAATTTTATTTAAAAGAATAAACAGTTCATCCATTTATAATTTCCTTTATACATGTACTACTAACTAAGAGATTTGTAATTAAATTTTAAGCTCATTTAAAGCAAAAATAATTTATAGATTTAAATAGAAAGTAATTAAGTATGTAAATAATGCACACAAATCATTAAAATATAAATTTATTTTTATTTTGGGGACGATAACTGAAACGCTCACACATGCAAGTTACTGACCAAAAAAAACCTTGCGTAACTCTAGAGATTTTTCTCAATAACTCACTTCAACGAATTTTCTCAGAAAAACCAATTAGTTCATGTAATATAGCATTATAAGCGCAAGAAACGTGGTAAGTTTAAAAAAACATAAAAATCACAAGAATAAAGTGGCACTTCCGGTCATTCGATTTTAACTAAATTATTACCAGGAGGTGCTAAAACGGCAATAAACTTAATATAAAATTTTACTTTTCTACGATGTTTGGTTTGCGAGATGTATTGACCACATATGTACACACACACGTACACGCACGCACTCAAGCACACTCATTCACGCACACATACACACTCACACGCGCAACTGCGCCCGCGCACACGCACATGTACGTACGCGCATGCAAACGCACGCACACGCACGCACTCACGCACTCACACACACGCACACGCACGCACACACGCACACGTACGCACACGCAAGCACACCCCCCCACACACACACTCACACCCCCACGCGAACGCACGCACGTAAGCACTTTCTCTGTACTACATTTCATATAGGTAAGAGAAACCAAAATGCAGTGAAGTTTAATAGAACATTTTTGAAAACATATCTTATTAAAGGCACATATTCTGTTCTAAAGCTCAAATTTGAATTTTGTTTTCCATTTTATAAAAATGTATAAATTCTTTACGAATTGCACTGCTAAAAACTGTTTTGTTGTATTGAAAAAAATATATAGCATATAAATAAAAGTAAGTTTAAGAACAAGGTTTTCCTACAGCCTATTGTGCGCGCAAATAAAAAAAGAAAAGGTATCTCGACCCTAAAGTCATAGATCGTTCTTGGTTGCGCACTCGGTATACACTACTATAATGACGAAAATTTAAATACCAATAGGCATAAATACATACACAATTAAAATAATTACCTGTCTATGTGAGCTACGATTATAATGAGTGTACAAGGGGTTATTAAAGATGTCATCATTGCGATCATTAGCACTTCCCCCAAATTGGAAGGGTGTAACAATTGTATGTGGCACATGAGCAACCTGTCCTCTACTATTACGAGCTTTCCACCATTTGCGGCTATCATCTAAAACCTAAAACAAAGGTAAATATGTGTAAATAAATTGGCATACAAGTTAATATACATAAATATAATTCTGAAGCAATTGTGTCTATTTAAAAGATTTTAGTAAACACGTATTTATTAAAGTTATTTATTATGCACTTTAACGGATAAATAACAAGGAACATTAAATGCCATTTAGAATTTTATGATACAATTTTAACGGAATTGATTTAAAAAGGATTCTACCTAATTGTATAACCAATGTTTTTTATCATTGCATGTAATAGCGAAAGAATCTATTAAATAATATTTATATAAATTATAGTATTCAAGCAAATGCCGATGTCCCTATTTTTTGAAATAATATGAAGTACAAATTATAGATTAAGATATGCTCGAGCGATGCGACCACACAGGACCCTATAATGTTGACTATACAAAATCCTTGGAATAATTAGTTTTTCAATATTTTGTTTCGAGTATTCGAAATTACCTTTATCCAAAACCAACTACTAAGAGTTCATTTTTAACTTATTGACTTATTAACGAAGTTTTAATGTAGGAATATGTACAACTACAACTTTAATATAAACGAAAGAGGTATTAGATTACTTTGTCAATATAAATAGATCTGAATACTTTTATATAATATAAATAAATTACTACAAAAGAAAGAACTTTTAAACATTACCTTTATCTTCAATTGATCTTAATTAAAGGTTAAGGATAGAGATATAGATAGTGCATTTCTATGTCATCAACTTATAAATATCCAAATATTTTTTAAATATACAGATAAACCAACGCCGCCGAAGGTTTAGCATTTAGCATAAACAGAAGAGATATAGAATCTGTGTTTCATATACCGATTGCTTCTCACAACAGTGATTTCCGCAGTGCGCGTAGAAGAATCTTCTCCAAATTAAAATTAATTAAAACATTTAAACATATCGATATTCCAAGAAAAATTGATGCAGTTAGCTACCTTGATATTGAAAATGGTATAACATACACACACACACGCGCACACCCCCCACGCACGCGCACACTCCCACATACGCGCACGCTCACGCTCACACGCACACAAACGCACGCGCATGCGCACACGCACACATACACAAAATTAATGTTTAAAAAACAATAAAGTAATTCGTCGATAAAAATGCCCGTCCTTATAACCATAGTTGGATACAACTTAACTAAAGATTTAATTGAATTCTGCAGGGTAGTGAAAACCACATGTTACAACACAAAATACAAGGTTATTCAAGATTGCTACGGTCTAAATGGTTGTCCCTTTTTAACATAATTGCAATAATCTCAAGAGAACAGTCGTAAATTATTTTTAATTCGTCATTCTACGCTTAAATTCTATTCAATACTACTAAAAGAAACATTGTAGTAATTGTATTTCATTTCATTTTTGAAATTCAAAACTGGATAATACATTTCATTCGTAGTTAAGGAGAAGTACTTGAAATCTGGTTAAGATGCTTAAAATTCTTCAAACTATGCATTATAGGAATTTTATAGGACTGCATACTATTCTTTTCAAAAATCACTTTAATGTAAATCCTTTTTAAAATAAATCCCTACTTACTAACATACTGTGCAGATTAAGATGTTACTTGATGTCTTAATCTGCACCATCTATCAGGGATGCGCGGATACGTTTCTAAACTTTAAAATATATTTGAACTATTTTCAATTTTCGTTTAATGTTTGTAACGTTTTCTTTTTATCTACTGGTAATTTATCGAATTTCGATGTATTAAATTAAATTATTTCTTTAACGCATGTAAATTGTTAGGTATTTCGTTGTGAAATCCATAAAATTTAGTTATAAAATAAAATAACAAGGTAACATTAAAATTGAGTGCGCCCCTGTGTTCCTTCGAATATGTTTAGATAAGGCGCTACGGCGAGTGAAAACGAATTTTTAACGCCACTTTTAGGAGGTCGTTGTTTGTGCACGACGTCTAAAGCTCCGCACTATCAAATCTAAAGATGGTGTGCTACATTGATTGTTAGTCAACTTCTGTTTTGGCTTTTATTGTGCCGTATTAATTGTTATTGTTACAGGTAAGATCATTTAAATTTGTGTATATTATAATTAATTTCCACCATTAATTATAGCAACTAGTACCGGTTGAATGTAATCAACGTGATTGCTCCAAACTAGTAATCATTGAAGGGAAAACTATTTATCATCATCTGCAGTTTTCGCATTGGAGAAGTTAATTAACAAGACGAATTAGCGATATTGGAAATGGATAATTTGGTCAAGGCCTACTAAATGAATGGCCGTTATCATATAAAACCACATCTGGCAGCCTGCAACAATTGATGTTGTTCATGTCACTTTATTACATGGAATTGAGGTTAGTCGTGTCTTTGTTAGCTGCATCTGTTAATAAAAGTTAGACCTTCAACTTGTTTCTTTATATTGACGGAAAAGCATGTTACCAATTGATGTCCCTTGCTTTTTGAAAATAACATACTAAGAAATTATTTACTTTCGGGAATGAAAATTCATTAATTTAGTTATAATATATTGCACGCCATAAGAAGTATTTGTAATTTTAGAAACTTATTTTGAATATACACTTTTAAATAATGTTTTCCGCTACCTCTTTAATGTAATAAATGTTTGAAGTAGTAATTCTAAATTAAAATAAATTAGTTGTTTAAGTTTTGGTACGCACAATTTATGGAATATAATTTATCGTAAAGTTGTGTAGATTTTTAGTGAATTATATTTATATACATGATGTGACGGTAATAGTTTCCTTTGTCAACGAACTTTTTACACGACTTTAGTTCTCTTACAGTTTTTTGCTTAAAAATTAATATTTGAGTATTGTAATAAGAGATAAAGGTGAATTCATTTAAGCTATATCTTGTATCATTATAATTATTTTTTTAAATATTGCACTTTCTTATGTTTAGCTACAATATATGATTATTGAAATTTGCCACTTATATCACCTGTCAAGTTATAATGTCGGAATATCGTCAGCACATATCAACTAAATCTCCTTCAATAACGCTTTTGATGTTAGATGTTATCTACCTAACGCTATTAGATTGTTCATTGTAATTTTGATCGCTATTTTGGTTTGTAAAATTAGTTCTTGCTTTGATAAGCGTTAATGAAGAGAAGTAGATTGTGCTTTGCTTTCGACTATTCCAGGATATTTTATTTTTGGAAATGTTAATTGTAACATAAATTTCTTATCACATAAATCACTATCGGTTGGCCTAGATCTCGTTAAGGCAAAAGTCAATAACCCAGTTTGTCATTTTGGTGTTTCGAAAGGGACAAAAATTTATAACCTAGTTTTTAGTAATCTTTGTTATCTCATTATTTTGACTGATGTTTGTTATCCATTGCCGAATTCGTTCGCGGTAGCAGACATATGTATTGTTGTACTTCAGTTCCATTTTATTTCTTGTTCCAAAAACCTAGCTTTTCTTTAAGTTAGATCAGCATCAGGATTCTGAAGCCGTCGTACGTCTTGTCGTGTGAGGCGTACGTACGAGATAGGAAAGTACATACTAATGGCGCCCTTACAGGTACATGTTTTCTTTTCCCTCCCATAGGTACCATCTGCGAGTTGTGGACAAAAGCCGAAACCAGCGTAGCAAAACCGACCACGCCCCTCGTCGGTTATTACTGAGCTAAGCCGTGCCAACCATTATTTTCTCTTGCAACACGAGTAATCAAAGGTTTGCTGTAAGATCATACGTGGCGGAGAAAAGAATTTGTTTTAATAAAAAATCTTTTAATATATATTTTATATTAAACTATATTTAACTGAAATATAAATTTCTTGCAAAACTACATTATGTTACTTAACCTTGGGCACTGATAATTAGCCATTAAACCGAAATATGTGTTTCTTCGTTAGCAACTAATGCACCCTGTTTTGTTTTAGTTGCAGATAAAATACTTATCTTTTTTGTTTGAACTGAGAACTATGGAGTGTGAAGATGAAAAAAGAGAGAAAATAAGGCCAAGTAGGGGTCGGCAGTATTTAAAAGATTTTCTACTTGCATAAAGCGTATCGTCAAAAACAAATTCTAGGAAAGGAAGTATTTGAACAAGATAACTGGAGAATAATGAAAATTAAAAGAGCAAGGAATTGAGAATACTACGGCATGGAAAGTGGATAATATTAAATCTATAAAAGAACAATTTAGAAGAGAGCAATGCTGAACGAAAAAATATGAGCAATTATTTCGCACTATTGCATGGAAATTTTTTTGAAATTGTATTAGTGAATAACTCCTCCAACCCCAGAAGATGATATTTAGATAAGAAGTTCACATGTTTCTGTGTAAAAGGTCGTATTAGAAAACTGTAGGAAAAGAAAATGAAAAATTGCACTATTAAGAAGCAGAAACAAGGGATATTGTGCTTAAAGAGAACTGTCGTAAATTATAGAGAATAATCACAACAAAATAGAAACAGATGTGAATAGATCTAAAATATTATCGCCAATACGAGAGTCAACAATCTCCTTAGTGTAACTGATATACCACAAGATGAGCAGAAAAAATTAATTTTTGGGCAAACGAGCATTTAATAATTAATTAGTGTCTACATTTAAGGAGCTAAAGAAAATTTGGAAAGTCAAATATATATATATATATATATATATATATATATATATAGTGGAAATATTCTTACGAAATGTCGACAAAGCTTTTTATCAGCTAAACGGAAAAAAGACTATCAAGAACAAAAAAATGTTTTGGAGTTAGTTAAGAGGCAATCGACTTTTTTGAGAACAACCATATTACCCAAATCTTCCTGAGCAAGGAAAATTATATATGAAAAGGAGAATTATAAAGATAATACTATATTACACTTTCTATTAAAGATATATCTACTAAGCTCAAAATGAAAACTAGTAAACAGTTGCCTTATTCAACAATATTTAAAGTAAAACCGTTTTGGGCTGTTTTTAAACAAACAAAGACATGCGACATGTAATAAGTGAATTAATAGTAAAGATAAAAAATTCATTAGAAAGGAAGTAGTGATAAAAAATTACGAAAATAGTGTTAATAAATGTAAACAGCCAAACAAAAAGAAGATAGTTACAATATTGATAACGTTGAAGTAAATGATTCGATATTGACAGTAACAGTGAGAAAACCATAACAGGCAAGAATAGATTAGTAAAGTGCACAAGAAAAGTAATAGAATATTGCAATGTCCATTACGTAACGGATTGGAAAATAAAGTTACCAAATTTGAAAAACAAACAAAAAAGAGAGTAATGAAGTATTTAGACCAAAAGAAAATATTCTAAATGGAATTAAAAACTTTTAATTTAGAATTTCAAAACATTGTAACTAATTTTGCATATTTTCTGGTTTACTTGTAGTACTATAATTTTCTTGTATAATTTGTTTGTACGTAAATCTCAATTCATTGGAATAAAATATTTATTTACTTATAAAAGAAGAAATATTATTATACGAGTACTGCATTATAACAATAAAATTTTGACAAGAAGAAAATGTAAAAAATAAAAGTTTAAAACATGAATACAAAATTCTTGAAAATAACTATTAAAATTGTGATATAAAATTTGGAAGAAAAAAATACTTGTAGAAACCTTGAAAAAAGAAATTTGGGTTACGCAGCATTCAGTTTTTTAAATAAAGCATTTAAATTTCTTGAAAAGGGAATATTTGTTGTTGGAATAATTTATTAAATGTAATGTAATATTATTTTAATAATAATAATAAAGAACTATTTTTGTTGTAATTGTAGGATACCACTTAAATTTATTTAAAATATTCGCATTTATGAACTAACTAGATAATAGCAGAGTTTTTTACAAGAACGTATAATTTTACAGAATTAAATATAATTGAAACATATAGCTTCTTGGAATAATAAGATATTACTACAATACTGAAAATTAGATGTGTTTCATAAGTATTAATTGATAAGATAAATCGTTAATGTAAATAAAATACCTTGAAAACTAGATCATCATAAAATATAGAATTTGCGATTACAAGCTCAAACACAACAATTATTTGTAAAATGTACATTGAAATAAATATCTTATTAACAACAAAATTGCACCAAAAAGAACGTAAATGCTGTCCTGTATAAGAGAAATTAATTCTAAGTCGTACCTAAGTCCAGTTAAATCTATTAAAAGGACCAACCTCCATAAAGAGACCATTTGTACATAAGACGAACATTTCTTGGTTCATACATTTTCCTGTCTTCAACTGTACACATAAACCTCTTTAAAACAATCACTACTTAACGCGACCATGATGTAAAAGTACGTTATATCCCAAACAGCTGCTCGAGCAGGTCAGATTGGAATCTAACCTGATTAAGCAGCCTTTTTTCTATTGTTTGTCAAATAACAAGGAAATTTCGTGAAGTGTGAAGTACCCTTAACCGATTTTAATGAATTATATTATAGAAGATTAGAATCTAAGAGATACAGTTTTTTCTTAGCGGCATTTTAAGAAGCAAAAATACCTTATACGTTTGGTGCTGTAATTTGCTACGTTTACGGGTTCGTCAAATAAACATACAATTGTTTACGATGATCTATCCTACTTTAAGGGTGAGAACTACATCTAAGAAAACTTGAAACTGACATAAACGCCCTCTAGTACAAAGTAATTCATTTAAAAGAAATCTACAATCGCAAAGGAAAAAAATAAAGCTGAAGGGTTTTTGTATTTCTATTGAAAACCGTTGTAAACGGTGGTTTCTACCTCTGAACTTGTAGAGGACATTAAATCATATTTAAGTTACTTATTATAAAGATACTTTTATTTTTAATACTAAAACAAGTTATAGTGAAGCCAGAGGGTAGCTAGAATACATCCTAAATATTTAGTACTCTGATAAGAAAGCGTTCTTGTGGAATTTCGAAGTGATCCTCGTTGTATCTTAAGAAACGCAGCGTATTCAACAATTAAAAGAAGTTATATGTTCTTAGAAAATAATGTACAACTATATGAAAAGCACTTATAATATTATCACAATTTGGTTTTATTAAATGTTGATACGATGTTGTTCTTAATTATTTTTTTATTAGATGTTAGTTTAAGAATATCTGTTGCCCTTTTTAAAATAAAAAGTTTGCTTTTGATATAACTTCATTAATTTAAAAGGTAATTACAACAAGTTTCATATCATTGGAAAGGAAATTGAGGATTTATATCTATAAAACCAAACACGGTTTTTAAAAACTGCTGGAATATCCTAAATCTATTTAAAGAAGTATTTAAATAATGTCAAAGAATTTTAGATGTATTTCTGAAAATGAAAAGTTACAAACCGAAAAATAAAATGGGAAATTTCAGTTTTTCGGTTATAGTGCTTAAACGAATTAAAATTTTAAAATTTTCAATGCGATTCATAATTGCCCTCAAGATGCTGAATACTTTCTCTGATTTAGCCGAATCTTTATCACACGGATTCCAAGATAACCGTGCTTATTACTACTGAAAACAAATTAAATAATCTTAATAAACATGGGTCCGCAAATCAACCGTTTTCGAGATAAACGCGATTTTCTTTTTCAAAATCAAAGAGAGCCACAACTTTCATTATCAGTTTAGTACTATGTCTTTTTTCGAGATAGATAAGCCGTTGGGATCGTATTGCATGTCCTGCTAGATCCACCAACCTAAGTCTTTTAGATTTTTGTAGTTGGGGTTAGTTTACTAGTGTACGAAATGCCTGTAAATAATCTTATCCAGTTACAACAGCGAATTGAGCAACGTTGTCGAACAATTCCAGCACAATCTAGGGTTTTAGAAAGGCTGCGGAGTTCTTTCTTGAGAATATGTAGATCATGTGTCGAAATGGACGGAGGACATATTAAACATCTCCTGTGATAATCGTGTTCTGTAGCGTTAAACGCTAAAAACTATAAAAAAATTTTAAAAACAAACATCGCTCTTTTCTCGAAAACGATGGATTTCCGGGCCCATTAAGAGTTTTTACTTGTTTTTGGTCGTACTATATGCCCGTTAAACATCTAAATGTTTTTTAATACCCTGTAAGGTATAGGATGTTAAAAAAAAGTTTAAATATTTAAAGTACACCTATTAGATGTTTAAGGAAAACTAATTGGTTTTAAAATCTTAAAAGTTTTGTTTTTAGATTATTTGACATGCACTTTCTGACTAAAATATTTTCAATTCTGTCACTTCCGGTTGTACCGGAAGTAAGCATCAACTTTATTAATTATTATGAAACGTTACACTTTTTATTACGAAAATAGATTTCTTATTTTTTTTGGCACCGGCTTAGATTAAGCCATCAACCGATTACAAAAAGAATTACATCTATTAGCTAACTTAACTGGGACACATGAAGGAGTGGGTTGCTAGTAAGACGCGTCACAGCTTTAGGTTTACACAAACACAGGAGTAGGTCTTGGAATTTTCTCACAAAATAGATAAACAGTTAGTTCCTATCTTTACTTAGCTATATTTAATTGTTACCGTCAAATACAAATATTGCTAATACGTAAGAAGTTCTTTAAAATAGGAAAGAATGTATTAGTGTCCTTTAATATTGACTTCATACAATAGGGGGCCCTTAATTCTAATATATCTAATTTTTGGAGCAAATCACTTCTATCAAATTTAATACAGTGTAGAAAGATGTGTTCAATGTCGTCTAGACTTGTATTGTTACAGTCACAGTTTGGATTTGCTTGAATTTTGATCTTAGCCAAATGCGCAGGAAAAGATGCATGATTAATTCTTGCACGGGTTATACTAACTATGAATTTTCTCTCCGATTTAATATTGTTAAACCACGGTTTTGGAGGGATTATAGGTAATATAGAAAATAGATGCTTCTTTTAGTTTCTGCAGAAATTTCCCATTCTCTTTGATATTTTTGCTGTATTTGTTTTTCCATTATCTTTATATAGTCATCAGACACCAGCTTAAATTCTAATATTCTACCTTAGACAGCAACGTTCTTGGCTGCTGCATCTGCTTGAATATTGTATATATTAGATGCATGTGCTTTTGCCCATTTAAAGGAAATGTTCTTCATTTTATGTTTACAAGAGGATAAATGTTTAAAAATTTCGCTAAATAAACAATTATTCATTATGTCACAATTTTTTATTTGTCGTAAGATAGCTTTGGAGTCGGAATAAATTGTTGCAGATTGTGCCCTTGACTGTTCGAAAAATTTTATATCTAATAGTATAGCTATCGTTTCCGCGGAAGAGCTGCTTATCCTCTCATTTACTCTATACGACTGAATAGTGTGCGTCTATGGACAAACTATTGCTACACCGGTTTCACCTGTACTCATTTTAGAACCATCTGTGAATAGTTGAAGGTGGGTTTGACTTTCATCTTACGGACCATCATAAGCAATGTTGTCGGTCTCGTCCCTACATAGATCAATGTTAACTTATATCTCATCTAATACATTAATAATATGGGAATATCCCAAATCCCAAGTACATAGTTTAGCTATGTTATTATTTTCCTGAATAATTTCGAGACAGATTTTAGTTAAAAGAGGTGCTTCTTTTGAGATCCAATATGGTTCTGTTAAAGTTAATAATGTGAGGTTATAGAATTTCCCAGGCAAAGGATAGTTGGGTCTAGCATATTTTTTTACTAGAAATCTAGATGCCAACCGTTTTCTTCTAAGCTTTAATGGAAATTCTGCTTCTTCTACTAACAAAGCGTTGGTAGGACTACTTTTCATCGCTCCTAAACAGATTCTTAACGCCTTGTATTGAATTCGTCCAGTTTTTTCAGTAAATACTTTGGGATATTAGAAAAAAACATACCGCCATAGTCTAGAATTGAGCGTATAAGTGCCTTGTACAATATTAGGCTTATA
>JAHWXV010384014.1:0-10443 GCA_024586415.1 Phrixothrix hirtus | reverse complement strand
CTTTTCACCCGGCCGAATTAATTTCAAAATTCGTGCCATTACTATTAGGAGGAATCTACATATTTATTTCATATATATATATATATATATATATATATATGTTGTAGTCCTGAAGGAAGTGAGATAAATATTCACAATTTCTAATTACTATGAAAATGCCTTGTTTTCTATGAATTGTTTACAATTACCCGGGGTCAATGTTGGTTGTTTGTTTGTTTTGTGGGTGAGACTTCGGGATGCGGAAATTTCTTTGGCCCTCTTAGACTAGAACTAGGGATTTTTAATGCACGAAACGTTACATGACACGAGCTCTACGATTTTACTTCGTTATTCGAGAAGACGTGCTTTTTAAATTTTTCTTAATTGAAAAATTTATTAAGCACGATCAGGTTTGATATCGCGTCGCTTGGGTGTAGAGGAAAACGTGCTGATCACTACACCAATCGGGACCGACAGTCAATGTTGGTACGGTTCGTTAAATATGAATTTATGCTTCAATTATGTCAAAAAATTACATTATGTTGTTTATGAGTGTAATAAGTGAGTCGCAATTGCAATTCATTTTTCTTCATGTAAAACAGATTTAGTGAAATACTTAAAAAGACAGTTATAAAAAAATCTAGTGTGAGATAACACCTGACTTTCTCTTACACGTTTTAAATTTAATTTAATTTGAATTTATTGACGTTAGTGACTTTCCTACACACCTAAATTGTAAACTTTAAAATTACTGAAAAAGTATAAATGATTCATCCATTCTAATTTCCTTTATGCATGTACTAAGAGTTTTATAATTAAATTTTGAGCTTATTTAAAGCAAAAATAATTTATAGATTTAAATAAAAAGTAATTAAGTATACATACAAATCATTACAAAATTAATTTATTTTTATTTTGAAGACGATAATTGGAACGGTCACCCATCCAAGTTACTCGCTAGACAAAACCTTGCTTAACTCCATGGATTTTTGTCAATAACTCACTTCAACGAATTTTCTCAGAGAAACCAATTAGTTCATGTAATAATGCATTACAGGCGCAAGAAACGCGGCGAGTTTTAAAAAAATCGTTACAGCCGTATTCGAAAAAATTGCAAAAAACCTAAGAATCACAAGAATAAAGTGGCACTTCCGGTCCTTAGATTTTAACAAAATTCTTACACGGAAGTGCTAAGACGGTAATAAACTTATATATAAAATTTCACTTTTCTACGACGTTTGGTTTTCGAGATATATTGATCATATACGTACACACACACGCACCCGCGCACAAGCCCACACGCACGCACACGCGCACTCACACACCCATGCACGCACACACGCGCGCGCGCGCGCGCGCCCACGCCGCCGCGCATACGCACAAGCCACACACTCACAGACCAATTTTTAAAAACATATTTTTGGATTCAGGGGACCTGAAAACGTGTATTTCCGCTAAAAACTGGACATCCAAAATTTTGACCGAAAACATAACTTTATACTATATTTCATATACGTAAGAGAAAGTAAAAAGTCACTTTTTGCCAAAGGCTAAATATAAAGTATTGCTTCAGAAAGTGAAGTGTGCTAAATTCAAGGTCACAAACAAACATTCGAGTACTCATAATCACAGATTTTTAATGCGTAGTATTATCGCAGTATCAGGACGAGATAAATTGGCTTCCCTGCTTTAAGGTTGATGCCCATCTTCAAATTGAGCATTCGTAGCAAATTTTAGAACAATTAAGCTCTATTTATATACAGGGTTGCTTTGAAATAGTTGTTCAAAATTAAGTGATAATTTTTTGAAAATTGTATATATGATAACATTTTATGAACCGCTGATATTTGCCACAACCCTTATAGAAGTGCAGGTAAAACGCTGAATAATTAAAATACGGGGTTGCGTTGAAATAGTTGTTGAAAATAAAATGGGCAAATTTAGGTTTTTAAAGAGCCGCATTTTTAAAATTATTAAATTCCATTCAGCCCTTTTTTGAACATTTTCTTTATAATAACTTTTATGAACCGTTGACACTGTTCACAAACCATTACAGAAGTTCAAGCAAAAATGCTAAATATAGTTCTCGCCATAACAAATTATAACAACCTATCGAATTGCACTCCGCGATTTACTTATAATAATAATAAATAGGCGCTTGACCTGTTGTAACAAATAATGACCTAATTTTTACTAAATTTTACTTATCAAAGAGAATGTAAAATACAAACATATAATTAATACGTAGTTTGAAAAACGGTTCAGCGGAAAACATACGAATTGCATTAATTTATGTCCTTTTTACATCTTATAGAAACCTGTTTTAGTTTTTTATGCTAGGATATCACTATTTATACAATCGACACGCAACTTCCGCGAATATATTTATTACTAAACGTATACCAATTATAACAGCACAAACTATTGATTAGTTTAAAAAAAATACAGCTGCTAACTAAATATAAAAGGTTTTCTTGATAAATTTTACTTCCACAAAAACTGGACAACCGAATCTACGAGGGTCATTCGAAAAGAACGTTGTTTTGACAAGTGACCGTGTCCCCCCACCACCACCGCCGATCGGTAGCTAACTGTGGCACTCTTTCGCTTCAGTCTGGCGGTAGCTACGATCCGCTACGGTTGATTACTGTTTAGCTAGACGTTATAATGTGTGACAAAATTAACGATTCCGCCAAGTGTGGGTTCACAGTGTTATTTGCTTTTTAAACGCGCAAAAAGTCCGACCCATTGAAATTTATAGACAGATAACTGCGGTTTTCGGTAATGTGATGAACGAAGCGTCGTCAGTTCGGAAATGGTGTATCATGTTTAATGGCGGACGGACGAAAGTTCACGATCAAGAACGCTCGGGCCGACCCTCAGTTGTGACTGACGGACTCAAAGCAAGGATTGAAACAAAAATTCAAGAAGATCAGCGTTTCACAATTAGTGGACTGCACCCATTCTTTGCCGAAATTTCAAGAACTGTGCTATACGAAATTGTTAGGGAAGATTTGGGCTATAACAAAGCGTGTGCCAAGTGGGTTCCTCGAATTTTGTCAAACAACCACAAAACCGAACGAATAGCAGCAGCATTGACCTTTCTCTATCGCTATGACAAGGACAGTGATGAACTTTTGAATCACATTGTGCTGAGACTTGAATATCTTATTTCACTCCAGCAACGAAGCGCCAGTTAATTGAATGACATCATTCGCAAGCCCCAAAAAATCCGAAAAAAGCAAAACAAATTTTGACCACTCGACACATTATGGTTACGGCCTTTTGGGATCGTAAGGGTGCCCTCCTCAGCGACTACATTCTTAGAGGCAGAGGGCTACTGTCAGACGTTTCATTGACTCTGCCGCGCCATTCAAAACAAACGACGCGGAATGCTTACCAGAGGAATCATTCTCTTTCACGATAATGCACGTCCGCATGCAGCTGCATTGACACAGAACTTGCTTCAACGGTCTAGGTGGGAAATCTTTGAACGTCCGCCATACAGCCCGGATTTAGCCCCAAGTCATTATCACTTCCCCAAATCGAAAAACTTGTTGGGTGATAATGAACTTAAAGTTAATCAGTGGTTCAACAAGTTGGCGGCAATTGAGTACGCAGACGACATAGAAAATCTGGTGAAACGTTATAAGTGCTTAATTTGAAGGGTGACTATGTAGTTTAGATATCAAATTATATGTAAAATAAGGGTTTGTTTCATTATATCCCATAATAATTTCCGTAGAAAAAAACGTTCTTTACTTTCCGAATGACCATCGTAATTTTAATCAGACTTGAGTTTATTTTATCGATTTCACTTAGGCTAAATGTTTATTAATACACTGTGTAATCTGTAACATAAACAAGACTGAAATAAACGTACGTAAGTTCTTCACAAACTGGGTTAAACTTCTGACTGCTAATATTGCATAGCAGAAGTCCTGAAAAAGTTTTACAAGAATTTTCTAAATTCGATTGTGTCCAAATTGTTATTTTTTATTTTTTTGTGAACGTATGATCATAAAGAATACGTGGCTAAAAATTCTGAAATCATTTCAAAGCAACCCTATATATGTGAAGGGACAGAAAAACTCTACTCTAATAGATCTGTAGACACAAACATGAGGACTTTAAACTCATTTTTGTGAATTAAAGACGTTTGAATCAAAACGGACAGATGAAGTTGCAGACTATTTAGTAGATAACTTCAATGTTAAGTTTATCATGCATTTTATAGTGACAATGGACGGGAGTTTCAAACTAGGGTAGTCGGTAAACTGAAATCCGTTCTGCCAGTTTGAAATTTGATTACGGAACGCTAAGGCTAATGACAATGGAACAGAGAAATGGTGTAAGAACGTACGGTTTACATACGTATGGGAGCCCTGCGACATCAACAGCAACATCAAGTCTTCTAGATAAAGATTTGATGAGGTTAGGCTTACTGAAGGCATGGAATGGATGAGTGATGTTGATAAGCAGGATAAGTCGGTCGTTTGAGATAATAGGATCTTGGTTATGGAAACTCAACATTTTGAAGTATATACACTGTGTACTTATAATGTTGACTGCTAGTGAATCTGAAGGAAGAAGTCACGACAACGCACGTCAGCGTTTGATAACTTACAGAAGTATGTAAAAAAGATAAAAAACATTTTTAATTAGGAATTTCCTTCAACACATGTTATCCAGGTAAAAGTAATATGAGTGCAAAATAAAGATGAAGTTAGCACTTTATACGGTACGTTATATCATCTGTATACGCGGAATAAGATCGAATCACGGAAGAATTGAGGACATGTGTGCTAGACCTTATCAGGTATGACATTGCGGTTGTTTACATCAATGCGAGGCCAAAAAGTGTTTATGTATAAACACTCTAAATACCATGAAAGCAAAAATTGTTTATAGAAGGTGTGTTAATTGTGAAAGCTCAATTATAACAACTCACTGTGAATGAAATTACCGAAGTCTGGCATTCCGTTGTATATTTTCTTAATATTATAACATAGCTCACAAGATATTTCTTGACCATCTAATGTATTTACAGTTTACAATTAATTATAATATATTTATTTAAAGCACAATTTAAATTGCGGTATCTTTACACAAGCTGTAACTGCTATATCTATACTATAACTTCTGGAATATTCGAGAAAAATCCTTATTATTCTTTTCCTAGTGGTAATTTGATCTACCTTACGACTCATCATGGAAATCTCAACCGGGCGACTTATAACAAATATCATGCCAAAGATAGTGGTATAGTTTACACTGACTTTAAAAACTGTGTTCATGAAACAATTTTCCATATTTATCATGCTTTTCGCGCATTGTTCACAGGGTTTAAAGATTAATACAAGAATTCAACTAGTTAAACCAAAAATTCGCACGTATACCCAAGTTTTAACAAAGTAGAATGCGAAATAAACCCCACTGAACTATGGCTTTGACAGGAGATATCTTTTTAAATCCTGCTCAGTGGGTACTTATACAGAGTGTCCGCGATATACGGCCCATTACTTTAACAGCAGACATATTTATATGTGCGGCAAAAATTGGATAGTTTTCGAAATATTTGCAATTAAAATTATCAGCGCGCCGCTTGCTTTTTAATTTGGCCTACTGCACTGAACAAGAAATAATTGGTCAATTATAAATCTTTAACCAGAGCGGAAGCCAAACGAACGGTTTCGGTATGACGCATACGATTTCATAAATGAATGTTCGCAATGTTACCGTTTAAAATAAAAAATTTTATGTTCTTCCTTAAAAGTTTTAGTGTGTGTTATTTGTGCAAGTTTATAAAATCTTTAGATTAAAAACAAGGATTTTTAATTAATAAATATCATTTACAATATGTATACAATTGTATTATTGAATGTGGACCCATTTTTTTAAAATAACTTTTACTTTTGCAAAGTCGCTTTAACACGACGTTAAATTTTTTTGATAAATATCTTCATATTATTAATATTTGCATTCGCTTGTCTTATGGATAATTGAAACTTTGTGAAAATAGTTAAAAATCTAAACGATATGTTCATACGAATTAATGTAAATAATGCTTAAGTCAATTTAAGATATTTATCAAATAAATAATGCGTAAATAATTATAATTAATAAGCAATAGTGTTATACCACATACAAGCAAACTTAGCTCCGTTAACTTAACGGCACCACGACTGAATTTCCTATTCAAACTCTAGCGCCAACTAGCGTCATCAAAGCTAGAGTTAGCGCCAACATATTTGTAAGGTTATAAAGAATTAAAGTTTGGTGCCGGTAGGTTAACCTTTTTTTTGCCATAGCAACTAATATCATTGAAACTCTAGCGCCAAGTTATATTGACCTAGCGCCAGCTAGCTCAACCAATTTAAGAGCTAGCGCCACAACGGTTTCCGAGATAAAGTCAATTGAAGAAAAAGAGATAACTTACGCCATAGTTGAATTTTGCCGAAATATTTTGCATGCATATTCTTCTGAGCTAGCGCCGTCAAAATAAGATCTAGCCCCACAATGGTTTCTGAGATAAAGCCAATTGAAGAAAAGGGAAAAAGTTCGCCATGGTTGAACTTTGCCGAAATATTTTGCATACATATTCTTCTGAGCTAGCGTCAGCTAGCGCCCTTAAAATAAGAGCTAGCGCCACAATGGTTTCCGCGATAAAGCCAATTGAAGAAAAAGGGGAGAGTTCGTCATGGTTGAATTGTGCCGAAATATTTTACATACATATTCTTTTGACCTAGCGCCACCAATTTAAGAGCTAACGCCACAACGGTTTCCGAGATAAAGTCAATTGAAGAAAAAGCGATAACTTACGCCATGGTTGAAGTTCGCCAAATTGTTTACATACATATTCTTGTGAGCTAGCGCCGTCACAATAAGGGCTAGCGCCACAATGGTTTCCGAGATAAAGGCAATTGAAGAAATGGGAGAAGGTTCGGTCATGGTTGAATTTTGCCGAAATATTTTGCATCCATATTCTTCTGAGCTAGCGCCATCAAAATAAGAGCTAGTGCCACATTGGTTTCCGAGATAAAGTCAATTGACGAAAAACATATAACTTACGCCATGGTTGAATTTTGTCAAAATATTTTATATAGGTGTTCTTCTGAGCAAGCGCCGGCTAGCGCCGTCAAAATAAGAGCTAGCGCCATAATCGTTTCTGAGATAAAGCCAATTGAAGAAAAAGGAAAAAGTTCGCCAAGGTTGAATTTTGCCGAAATATTTTACGTACGTGTTCTTCTGAGCTAGCGCCAGCTAGCGTCGTCAAAATAAGAGCTAGCGTCACAATACGAGATAAAGTCAATTGAAGAAACGTAAGTGGCGCTAGCTCTTATTTTAACGGGGCTAGTAGCTGGTGCTAGCTCAGATGAATATGTATGAAAAATATTTCGGTAAAATTCAACAATGGCGTAAATTTTCAGTCTTTTTTCAATTGGCTTTATCTCGGAAACGGTAATGGCTCAAGCTTTTATTTTAACAGGGCAAACTCAAAAGAACATATACATATGTAAAATATTTCGGTGCAACTCAACTATGGCCAACTTCTTCTTTTTTCTTCAATTGGCTTTATCTCAGAAACAATTGTGGCACTAACCCTTATTTTGACGAGGCTAGCTCAGAAGAATATGTATGCAAAATATTTCGGAAAAATTAAACTATGGCGTAAGTGTTTCTTCAATTGGCTTTATTATCTCGGAAACGGTAGTGGCGCTAGCTCTTATTTCAACGGCGTTAGCTCGAAAGAACATATACATATGTAAAATATTTTGGCAAAATTCAACCATGACGAACTTTTTCCTTTTTCTTCAATTTGCTTTATCTCGGAAACCATTGTGGTGCTTGCTCTTATTTTATCTGCGCTAGCTGGCACTAGCCCAAAAGAATATGTATTTAAAGTATTTCGGATAAATTCAACCAAAGCGAACTTTTTCCTTTTTTCAATTGGTTTTATCTCGGAAACCATTGTGGCGCTAGCTCTTATTTTAACTGCGCTAGCTGGCACTAGCCTAAAAGAATATGTATGTAAAGTATTTCGGATAAATTCAAACAAGGCGAACTTTTTCCTTTTTTCAATTTGTTTTATCTCGGAAACCATTGTGGCGCTTGCTCTTATTTTAACGGCGCTAGCTCAAAAGAATATGTATCTAAAATATTTCAGCAAAATTCAACCATGGCGAACTTTTTCCTTTTTCTTCAATTGGCTTTATCTCGGAAACCATTGTGGTGCTCGCTCTTATTTTGATGACGTTATCTCATAAGAATGTGTATGCACAATATTTCGGCAAAATTTAACTATGGCATAAATTTTCCGTCTTTCTTCAATTGGCTCTATCTCGGAACCCATTGTGGCGCTTGCTCATATTTTAACTGCGCCAGCTCAAAAGAACATGTACGTAAAATATTTCGGCAAAATTCAACCACGGCGAACTTTTTCCTTTTTTTTCAATTGGCTTTATCTTGGAAACCATTGTGGTGGTATTTTGACGGCGCTAGCTCAGAAGAATATGCATGGAAAATATTTTGGCAAAATTCAACCATGGCGGAAGTTATGTCTTTTTCTTCAATTGACTTTATCTCGGAAACCATTGTGGCGCTAGCTCTTATTTTGACGGCGTTAGCTCAGAAGAACACGTATGTAAAATATTTCGGCAAAATTCAACCATGACGAACGTTTTCCTTTTTCTTCAATTGGCTTTATCTCGGGAACCATTGTGACGCTAGCTCCTATTTTGACGGCGCTTGCTCAGAAGAACACGTATCTAAAATATTTTGGCATAATTCAACCATGGCGGAAGTTATGTCTTTTTCTTCAATTGACTTTATCTCGGAAACCATTGTGGCGCTAGCTCTTGAATTGGTGGCGCTAGGTCAATATAACTTGACGCTAGAGTTTCAATGTCATTTGTTGCTATGGCAAAAAATCATTAACCTAGCGACACCAAACTTTAATTGTTTATAACTTTACAAATATTTTGGCGCTAGCTCTTGCTTTGATGGCACTAGCCGTAGAAGGTTTGGGGCTAGAGTTTGAATGGAAAATTCAATCGTGGTGCCGTTAAGTTAATGGATCCAGCAACCTTGGATGATTTAAAGAAATACGTTTGAGTACTTTTTATTAAAACAGCTGGCGACCCTGACTCAAAATATACTATAATAGTAATGGTAACATGATATTTTGTTAACAAAAACAATCATATTTTTGTTTTTAAATTTATTTGATGGTAAAGGACATTACATGATAGATTTTTACGCGAAAATTTACGAAAATTGATTAAAAGTTCACAAAGGCTTGAGTACACGAGTGTTAAATAATGCTTTTTATATCGAGGGCACCCTGTATTTTAGATATCCCTATTAAGTAGACAGTCCCCTATGTACACGCCTAAAAACGCCTAAAAACAGTTGTTTGATTTCCAAAAGACAGAGCTTTATTATGCACAACTAGCAAAACAAGTTATTTAATTCAGAGTCAAAATTGTATCAATTTGTAATGTAAGTTGAACAGGGTAGTCTGAAAACAGTTCTAAACAAAAATCAAAGTACTGAATTTTTTTATTTAATTATGAGTTATTTAAAACAACGAAGAAATAAAATTAGGCAGTTAATTTTTCCAGCAAATACCTATTGTCGCCACTTCTTAATTAAAACAAAATAAACAAATTATATTTAACACCTTTAAAAAGAGCACCTAATAAATTAGCTTCTATTTTCAGTTACAGTTAATTAATAATTAATATTTGTGTTCTAAATTAACATTAAATAGTCGTTAATTTCCTGTTAAAAGCCACTTCAACGTTTTATTTCTTTGGTAATTTTAATTTTAACAAGCTTTTTAACGATTTTGCTTTCATAAGATCTTTTGATTCGTAATTTTATTTCCTTAATCCTTGGTAAAGTATGCATAAATTACGAACGTGGCCTTTTCTGTACCTATTACTGAAATTATTTCGGAAACGTTTATATTAGTGATCTTTTTTAAACCACGTAACTGTTTTAACGTGTAAAGAAATTAAATTAAGGTTATAAATTGTGATTATTTAATTTAGAGAATTAAATAAATTTTTTTTGTTACCAACACCTGTGTGCTGGCGATGTTGTTCAACGCCAATTTTTACGTATTGCGCAGTTTGTCCAATGTAGCTACTCAATGTGCAGGAACAGCAGATTAACAACTCAGAATGGTGTATATAAACATATACGTTTGAGGTAAAGTAGAATTATTAATTAGATAGATACCACCAACGTAGTGTAGTGTGTTATATGTGGTATGTTAAACATGTCGGACCAACACATGTCCATTAATAGGATGCATATTTTAATATCTATAATTATATCATAATTTTTACCAAAAAAAAGTACACTGCTACCGGTGTTATCCTTTCATTACGGTAAAAATTATTATTTTTTAATGGAGGCCATGTTTCCGTATATAATTTGCACATTTTTTATCCGAAA
>JAHWXV010383985.1:0-11131 GCA_024586415.1 Phrixothrix hirtus | reverse complement strand
ACTATTGACATTTGATCCTATTCATAACTTGCATCTAATTAAATAATCACAATTATTTCCTAGGGAATAACTTCGGCCACGGTTTATTTTGTCATGAGAACTCTTTGGTTTCGAAATTGTGTGGGTTTTATCTAAATTATTCATTATTGGGGTCGTTATTTGATTTTTTTTAATATTATTTGGCTCAAAATTTATATTCTGTCAAGGGTTTTTAAAATTGATTGTTCAATTTTCTTAATTTCTATTTGCTTCATTTAATTCATTAGTCTCGAACTAATTGAATCACTGGTGGTCATTCAATTAGTCCGGTTCATTGTAAACCAATACTTTGAATTATGTTATTGCTTCGTATAGTTGGATAAACTATGATTCATTATTATATTATTGCTCGTTGAAGATTATTCTTGGACGGAATTAAATTCATTTCTTGGGAAATAGTTGCGTTCGCGAATTAATCTTATTTCTGCCTTTAAAAAATTATTGTTCAATGAGACAATGGTCTAAAGTCTGTTCTGTTTAGTTGTGGATTCGGTTTTTTCAGCTGGAGTACACCTCTATGGTGAATGAACTGAAATTCTGAATATACTACAGAAATAGAATCGCCAACGAACCAAACTCTACCCATAATGGGCATGTACCGACGACAAAATACCCAATTCAAAAGGAACTTTTCCGACGGAAGCAAAACGATAGAATCTTGGGGCTCCGATCATCAATGGAAGTTAAGTTAGTTACTACTATTACTAGGGAAGTGTTTACAATGCAGTTGGTAAACATATTGGTAACGTAAAAGTTTGCAAACTTCCAAGCGCAAGTCGTTATAAGTCGATTATTTCCGGTTAAACATCGATAATCATGTATAAAATCCATCAAAACAATAGTCATATTCCACATAACCTTACCTTTGTATTTGCAAATTACTGATTTTAAAAAATGGATGAAAGATTAATTAACCTTATAACATAATAATCTGTTATATTGGATAAGAAATATAAAGACTTCAGAAATATTCATAAGAAAAAAAATTCATACAGAGCCATTGCCTCTAAAATGGGTGTAACAGGTGAGTAAACTACATATACATATTTATAATTGAATAAAGTAAAATAAGTGATAATATTTACTGTTAGTGGAAACAGTTAAAAGACGTTACAAGGCACTTGGAGAAAAATACTGAAGAGAAATGTCACTGTTTACTCCAAGTGGTTCAGAAGGAAACTAAAGGAAACAATGGCATTTATTTGACATGCTTAAATTTTTAAATGAAGTACAGAAGCCAAGAAAGTAATGTTAAATAATAATTATACCAAGTTTAATTTTTGTTAATATTTTTTTAGAACTGATAATTATCAGCTGTCTAAAATGTAACGTTCTTAAAAAAATGATATTCTTTACTGGAGAAAAACCAGATAAATTTTAGTAAATGTATGAATGATTAATGCTTTATGTAACTTAATATGAAATTGAGCTACAAAATCTTTGCAATATCCTCCCTTTGTGGTCTCCACCAGAAGGCTACCGACTTTAAGGAACTTTTCCATCGCGAATGAGCTTTTTTCTTGAGGCTCCTCCCCCTTCAATACAGGAGCGTAGGACACGCCCCATCGTGGCTGTTGTTCTGCAGGTCTCGGTGTTGAATTCATTGATGGAAATGCCGAGCTTGTTGGCGGTTTTGGTCATCTGGGGCAGCCCTTGAAGTCGAAGATGTGCCCTCCGCCGCAGTTGGCACACCAAGATGGGTCTTCGCGGCACTTTCCGCACTCGCCTGTGTGGTGCTTTTCTCCACACTTGACGCACTTCGATGCCGTATTGCACCGACGTTGTGTGCCCAAAAACTTGGCACCTCTGGCACTGGATGATAAACTTGGACCGGCGTGGCAACTCGACGTTTATGCCGAGTTATAGTACGGCCGTGAAATTGTAAACAGCCTTCCCTTCGGGGGATTTCTCCAGTTCCACGTAATTGAGTGGCATCGGAATCTTCTCATGTCCACTGTGCATCCTCCTGATGGATAGCACCGGGAGCTCTTGCCTAGCTAGGTTCACTTTTATATCATCATTCGCGATTGATTGTTCTTAACGATTTTTCCTTATTAAGCAGGAAGCTGTAGAAGGGAAGGTCTCTATCTTTAAGGTATTTCGTGGACTTCCTGTAATCCTCTTCGGTGGTCGGATTGATTTTGATTCCAAGTGCCACGTTTTTGGCACTTTTGGAACGGATACCGAGACTCTCGAATTTACGTAACAATTCGAGGCAGCATTCTTTTTTTCTGAGTACTATTGCCGGAATCTGTAGTTTTGTTGCGGTAGGTGGAATCTCTTCGGTATTTGCCAACAGTTCGTATTTGTTGACCGTTGAAATTTTCGCGGCAGGCCCCAGGTTGACCTGCCTGGCTAGTTTTCGTTTCATGCCTTTGGGGAGGGAGAAATCGTCTTCTTCTGCTGTTTCTATCCTGGCGCCTTCTTCTTCTGACGAAGAGTAATCGAGGGAAGCTGCGATTATCCTTTTGGTTTCTTTTTCGGCAAGAACTACGGTGGTTGCTTCCTGTATCGCTACTCGCGGTGCTGATGTTGCTTTCATCGCCGTGATTACTTGTGTCGCCATTTTTCACACTGCGGTTGCCTCCTTTAGAGTCGTGATTGTGGTTGTAACTACTGTCGTTTTTGCAGCCTGCACCGCTATCATGACGACCGGTACTGTGGTGATGACTGCTGCATTTGCTTTGCAAGCGTATTGTAGGACGTCTGGATAACATTGAGGGTTATAATAACTGAACTCGTCGTCCTTGCGAGGCATCGTTGAAATACGTATATGCACTTGAATAACACACACACACGTATACAGCGGGATACTGTAACTGACCCACCGCAGCAAGCTGAAGGGGACTAAGTTACAGTATCTTGAAAGAGAACTAGAGTGTACTAAACACAACCGAACTGTATGAAGGTTCGGTTCTATTCTCACGATTCATCAATTAAGTAATACCAATAAGTAATGTCAATACCTACTAAATGCCATTGTAAACGCAGCTTTACAGTTGTTTTAAGTAAATGTGTTGTTGTTTTGTGAATTTGGACAAAAGAGGATTTCTTGCTGTGATTAAACATTTCCATATCGCCGGGAAAAAACCCAAAGAAATTAAAAAAGAGTTAGATAATGTTCACGGCGGCTTGTGATTGAAAAAATTGGCGAAGAGCTACAACAATTTTCAAAACTCGACATTAATTCACGTTTCAAATGTTTGGCTGAATCTCCAGGTTTATAAAGTGATCGGAGGCATTACTATTTTACCCGATGTTAAATCCATATCTATAGCTAGTGTCTGTTGACTAATTCGAGGATTTTGATACTTATTTTAAAATTTGCCGTTCATCCGCAGCGTTCAATGTTTTTGGATGACTTATTTGCTGTCTATTTTCTGTGGTATTCATCTCCTTAAATTTTTTAGTTACGTACTGAATCTTGGTGTGTGGTTATCCAATTTCTTTTGTAATCTGATGTAATTTTTGTCTTGTTTAAATAATAAAGGCATGTTTTCTCTATCACTTACAGTTGTTTTGTCTTCGGAGATGTTTCTCACCAAATTGTGATTTAATGTTGTTCTATTTATTAGGCAAACTACCAAAACCTACTTAGTTGGCAATTTTCTAACTATTATAACGCCTGTTTTAGTAGATAAATATCCAAAACCAGCATTTACTGAGAAAAGTGTTTATTGTAAATATAATGCTTAAAAATTTTCATTTAATTGTAAATGTATAAAATATTGTTTTTGTACAATTAGTTGTATTCGCTTAGCAAAATGTGTTTAATATTCTTTAAAATAAAAAAAATATGAGATTTTTGGTTTTTATGATTGCATACCGTGGTAGCGGATAGCGAACATAAGCTAATTGAGAGCGTAAGCGAACTCCAACTTTAACTCGTTACTAAAAATGTACAAATTTTAGAAAAAAATTCTCAAATAAAAAATAACTACCATATTTTGCGATTCTAACGGCACAAACGCGATCATAATTGAACTACAAACAAAAAATTTCCCCGCATCTTGAAAATTTCAACGCGAAATGAAATTCTCGAACCAACTATTGTTAGGTTTTTGTATATCAATAATAAGTTATTGCTTTCAGTAAAAATTAAATTCAACCATTACATTCAGAATTAAATGGCGTGTAATTTATAATAAAAATTGTTTAAATAGCTTGAAAATTGGAAAAGTTACAATGGGTTAAACTGAAAATAATGTTGCACAGTACTCAACTTACAATTTTTGAAAAAACACAAATTTGATACAGAAGGCATTGAATGCGGCTAATACGCCTTCCAGATTCGGATTCGTCAGAAAATTTGGCATAAAAAAAGTTAAACAAATCTTTTAGAGTGAAAATGTTGGGTTCAGAAAAAACAACGACGAGCTAGAAGGGAACAGATCTCCAACTTACCGGAAAAGTAACCACTACAAACCGTTCGAACAGAAAAACTCTTCACTTTTAGTGGGAGTAATGTACAATACTAAGGCGACTGACGCCATAGTTACCATGACAACCTAGTCTACAGATGCAAACGTTTTGCATACTCGTTCCTAGCTCTTCATTTGTAGTTTGCGATTTTTATGGATCTAATTTTAATTGCTTTATGAATTGAAATTCTTTAATTTTTTTAGTATTTTAATATGTTTTTGAAGTCAATAAATGAATAATTATGTATGATATAATAATAATTATATAGACAAATTCGGTGGAGATACTTCATCTACTTTGCCTGAAAAACCGCCACTGCATTTAAGACAGTTTGTTTTTAAACGTGGCCGTACGAGTACTGAAAAGGAAACAAGATCAGGACGTCCGAAAGAGGCTACCACGGACGAAATGATCACCAAAAAAGTTCATGATCTTGTTTTAAGTGATCATCGATTAAAGGTGCGTGTGATAGCAGATACTATAGGTGTATCTAAAGAACGTGTTAATCATATCTTACATGAACACTTGGGTATCATGAAGCTGTCACCAAAATGGGTGCTGCGTCTGCTAACTGTAGACCAGAAACGAATGCGCATAACAACTTCTGAAAGCCCGCCGGTTGCAGTGCACCAAAAAAAGCAGACGTGGTTCCATCAACTAACAAGGTTATGACCACTGTATTTTGGAATGCTCTAGGTGTTATCTTCATAGATTATCTGCAAAAGGGCAAAACAATCACAGGCGAGTACTACATATCGTTATTGGACCAGCTGATTGAAAATTTAAAGGAAAACGACCGCATTTGGTAAGAAAGAAAGTGTTGTTCCATCATGACAATGCACTGGCTCATTCATCGAACATTGTCACGGCAAAATTAGTTGAATTACGATTCGAAATACTTCTTCATGCACCTTACAGTTCAGATTTAGCTTCATTGGACTTTTTGTTTCCAAACTTGAAAAAAGGCTAGGTAGAAAGAGATTTTCATCTAATGAGGAAATGATTTAGAAACTAATGGTTATTTTGAGGCGTTTGATTCGTCCTATTATAGTGAAGGCATTAAATGATTTGAATATCGTTGGAACAACTGCATCGAGAAAAAAGGAAACTATGTCAAAAAATAAATGTAAAATACTTTTTTTGTACTACTTACCTTAGTTTTCAGACAATTTTCATATAAGTACAAAAATAACTAAGATCACAAAAAATCACACCAAATTTAAATATTACAAATAAACTTAAGTTCAAAAGAAATACCTTCTTCTAAATCAACAATATTAATTTTTTTTGATTATTGCAATAAATTAACTTTTATCCAAATTTCCTATCTTCAGCTTCATTGTCATACGTTATTTATTTTAAATCAATTATAACCATTCCAAAAAATAATGTTTATCAATTTACTTCCAAATTATTACACTCTTTTTATGTTACATTTCAATATTTAAAACTGTCAACAACTTTGAATCGTTAAATTAATAATTCTTGTCAAACTATTCCTATCAAATTTATTTCATATACCAATCCCCATTACTATTTCGCAATTGTATATTTAAAATATAACTCTTCTTCCAATTGTAATTCTTCTAATGTGCTTCTTTCAATATCTGGTCCATCTATATTCCTTTTCAAATTATATCTTAATCACTTTATTTATATTACAGTGTTATATTTTTCCTTCTTAACTTGACATTAAATTCTTTAAATTACTAAATTTCCAATATATTTCTCTCCAAATTATAACTTATCAAGCTGTTCTTTTTTTTTAAATCCACTCTAGTATTTATAAAAAAAACGCATCTCTATCTAGATTTTTTATTACTATTTTTAAATTTCACCTCTCTGGTAAAAGTAATCACAGTGAAAACATTTATGTATCATTAAATAACTTTTATAAAAAATACTAAAATTACAATGAAAATATTTAATGAGTTTTTCTCTTGTATGAGTAGAGCCGAGCCTTTAATCACATTCAGGATATTTGAAAGGTTTCTCTATTATATGAGTATGTATATGATTTGTTAATTGACTTTTTTTAATACTACTGTAATCACAATAAAAACACTTAAAAGGTCTCTCTCCTGTATGAGTATGTATATGATTTATCAAATTACCATTATAAGAAGTACTAAAATTACAAAGTAAACATTTAAAGGGCTTCTCTCCTGTATGAATACGAGCGTGTTTCGTTAAAGAATGTTTATGTGAACTAGTAAAATCACATAGATAACACTTAAAGGGCTTCTCTCCTGTATGAGTACGTATATGACTTATCAAATTACTTTTATAAGAACTACTGAAATGACAATCAAAACATTTAAAGGGTCTCTCTCCTGTATGAGTACGCATATGTTTTATCAAAGAATCCTTATGAGCACTACAAAAATCACATAAAGAACACTTAAAAGGTTTTTCTTTTGTATGAGTACGTATATGAATTACTAAATTACTTTTACGAGAGCTAGTGAGATTACAGTGAAAACATTTAAAGGGTTTCTCTCCTGTATGAATACGCATATGTTTTATTAAAGAACTCTTGTGAGAACTACCAAATCGGCACTGAAAACATTTAAATGATTTCTCTCCTGTATGGATATGCATATGTTTTGCTAAAGAATACTTATGAGAACTACTGAAATCACATATGGAACATTTAAAAGGCTTCTCTCCTGTATGAGTACGTATATGACTTATCAAATTACTTTTTCGAGAACTACTGATATTGCAGTGGAAACATTTATAGGGTTTCTCTCCTGTATGAGTGCGCATATGTTTCATTAATGAACTCCTGTCAAAACTACTGAAATTACAGTGAGAGCATTTAAAGGATTTTACTCCAGTATGACCAAGATTATGTTTCATTAATGAACTCTTATGAGAACTACTGAAATCACAGTGAGAACATTTAAATGGTTTCTCTCCTGTATGAATACGTAAATGACTTTCAAAACGGCTCTTATAAGAGCTACAAAAATTACAGTGATCACATTTAAAGGGTTTCTTTTCCATATGAATACGTACATGGTTAATTAAAGAACTCCTATGAGAACTAGTGTGATTACAGTGAGAGCATTTAAAAGGTTTCTCGCCTGTATGAGTACGTAAATGATTTATCAAATGGTTTTTATAAGAACTACAGAAATTGCAATGAAGACATTTAAAAGGCTTCTCTCCTGTATGAGTACGCATATGAATTTTTAAATAACTCTTATAAGAACTACTGAAATCACATTGAATACATTTAAAGGGCTTCTCCCCAGTATGGGTACATACATGTCTTTTCAAATGACTTTTATATGGTGTACTGAAATCACATTGAGAACATTTAAAAAGTTTCTCGCTTGTATAAGTATATATCTGCTTTGCTAATGCATTATCACTAACTGTTTTAATATCACATTTTTGCGTAATAGTATATTTTCCATATGTAAATGTTGAACCTGGAACTCTGTTTGCTGCACCTCCTACTTCAGATAAGTGAATTTCTTCTGCTTTAATTTCATTTTTAACATTACAGCTATAATCTTCAAATGAGGCAACATTTTGCACGGTAGGAAAAAAAATTGAAAAGTTGTGATCAAGTTTTTTGTTGCTTGTATAATAATTACAAATAAATCTATATATAATATTTATAACTCCAAAACAACTTACACATAAAGTTGCCTTTGAATTAAAACGTAAATCCTGTAAATAAAACTGTTAAGAATTGTAATAATATTAATAAGTACTTACATGAACTTACCAATTCAGGACAACACAAATATAATTTGTTGTATTGTTTTAATTTATTTATATTCAATTCAACTATTTTTACATTTTGTTCAAATACTAATAAGCAAGTTCGGCATGTATTAGGAAAGGAATTATTATACATGTTAATTTTTTGTAACAACTTCGCCACTGCGAATGTAGACTACTTTGTAATATATATTAATTTTTCAAGAAATTGTGTAAATGACAATTAATTTTGCATTTATATGTTTATTTGTAGACATTTTCCTAGGTATACGCAGAAAGATAGTAAAATAAATTTTAAGTATTCCAACGGTATATCAATAATAAAGACTCACTACGATTTAAATTGTTAACAACTGGCACATATAAAATGGCTGCACTGTCTGCATCTTAGACTAGTCCTAATCTAAGGTTATCATAGTGCCGTATCGTAGTATTAGTTTCATGGATCATAAAAAAAATTACTAGAATTGAGGAATGTATTTTTTTAATTACGTTCTTGCATTAGATTATCAATGAAATCAAGATAATGATAACTGACAGTAAAATTTTGTAAAATTCTTTTTTGTTTCATTAGAGCAGCTCTAACAAATGAGGTTAGGACTATCACAATAGCTGTTTTATATACAACTATCTCAAATTATATGGACTACCAAAATACACAAACAAGGTACTCCACTACGGCCAATAATTAACTCTATATGCGCACCAACACAACGATAGCAAGATATCTAGCGACAACGCTACAAAATCATGTGGAAAAAGCCGCCTTTTACATCTTTAAGAACTATTACAAAACCAAACTTTGCAACCTGACGATCTACTAATCAGTTTTGATGTAGTATCTTCACAAATGTGCCGATAAAAGAAACGTTAACAATAATACAGGAAAAATACAAACCAGATAGTAGTATATTAGATATCATGAAACACTGTCTCAACGATACCTATTTCATTTATAAACACAAAAGATACACACAAATTGAAAGTGCCCCCGGGGGCTCACTGCTCTCATCGCTAATATATTTATGGAAGATTTTGAAACAAAAGCATTAGAAAATGCAACGCTAAAACCAAAATTGTGGTTAAGATATGTTGACGACACGTTTGTAATTTGAAAACATGGAAAAGACAATCTAAACAATTTCTTAGAACACCTGAACACCTGAATGAGGAGGTCAAGTTTATAATAGAAATAGAATAGAACAATCAAATACCATTCTTAGATGTGTTAATAAAAAAGAGAAATGATGGCACATTAGGCCATACAGTGTATAGAAAGGCCACTCACACTGACAGATACTTAAATACAAAATCACATCATCATCCCTCACAACTGTACTCAGTTGTAAAAATGCTAGTAACAAAATCGCAAGCTCTAACGGACTCAGAACACATAAAAGACGAAATGAGAATACAAATGAAGGTACTTCAAAAAAATGGAATCACAGATGACGAAATTCAAAAAGCGCTAGAAAAAGAAAATAAAATAAATCGTGATGAAATAGAACCAACATCAACAGTATTCATACCACATATCAGAGGTGTGGAAAAATCAGTAGAATCTTAGCCAAATACAATATTCAAACGACTTTAAAAAGAACGAATAAAATAAAAAACATTATACCAAATCCCAAAGAAAAAAATCCCGTTGGAAGCTCAATGTGTTTACGAAATTCCCTGCGCCAACTGCGAAAATTCTTACATTGGCCAGATAAATAGAAGAATTAAGGTCAGAAGAGATGAATACATCAACAAGGTACAAAGAAACGAAGCTACTTTATCCTTAGTACAACGCAGGTTATAAAATAGATTTCGAGAACACTAAACTCCCCGCTAATATCGAAAATTTCACGTCACGAATAATTAGAGAAGCCATAGAAATATAAAAAAGTCCGAACAACTTCAACAAAGAGGCGAGTCAAAGATCACCTGAGACATGGAAAGATTTAATTATAAATAAAAAATATCAAAAATAAAACATAAGAGAAACAACACTGGTATTGAAAATAGAGAAAATAACTTTCAAATCAGTCAAAGACAACAAACACAGAGCGGAACAATAATCAACTAAGCATAAAAGATAAAGTATACAAGAAGAAGCAAGAAACGCCTGCAGTTAGTTCGATTTCGATTATTATCAAGAGAAGTCGGGGTAAAAACCCAAAATAGAAGGGCTTGAAAATGACAGATGAGACTCTATCGAAACGTCGCCACAATGAGAACTGTCCTTTTAAGGACAAAAAAATACGTGGAAGGAAACTCAGAAAAACATTTTCACAAACACACACGCACGCACACACGCACACACACATACTCCCACACCTACACGCAAACCTACATGCACACGCACACCTACAAGTACGCGCACACACACACACATACACATATTTATATATATTGTGGTAGATAGAACCACATACGTAAGGATAACGACATGAAATTGATTACGTTACCTCATATTTATAAGCAAACTGTGTATAGGGTTGCAAAAATGTAAAATAATTTGATATTATTATAGGGAAAAGATTTACTTATAAAAAGATTCAATTCTCAAAAGGAAAATCAATAAATAAAAGAAAATAACAAATTACGAGCAAAAATCGGAATCCAGATAAGATTAGTAAGTCAAATTTTAAAATAAACAATAGTATATTAATATAAGCAAAATTTAGAATGTTGTGTTAGTAAACACATGCAGATGAAATATCAAACATTTGCATTAACTAATAGTGATAATTTAAATAAATATAAAAATTGAGGTTAATTCCTAAAACCTTCTAATTGAAGGAATAAAATTAATTAATGCATATGTTAAAAATTATATAATACATGTAAATATATATATATACTGTGCCTTCATTTAATCCCGAACCCCACGTGACCAGTAACAAATTCAAATGTAGGAACTTCAGTTATTTAAAGTTGAATTTAA
>JAHWXV010383938.1:0-15192 GCA_024586415.1 Phrixothrix hirtus | reverse complement strand
CGGTTATTATGTATTCAATGCCCCTTTACGTAAACTTAACAGTTTTTCTGAAAAAATACGTTGAAGCAATTTATCAGAGAAAAATTCCGGAGTTAAACAGCCTTTCGCTTGTCCAATAACTTGGATGGGTGACCGTTACAATTATTGTTTCCAAAATAAACGTAGGCAGTAATTTAATAATTTGTGCACACTATTGGCATATGTGGCATATGTGCGTAAGAGAAAGTCGTGTGTTGTTTCACACCAGATTTTTATTCAAAGATTTGTCGATATTTTGCAGCTGCTCCTTCTGTGCATCAGTATTTTTGAAAAAAACGCCATTATTTGAAACTTTTTTAGACATTATATTTGTACAAGGTTCTTTGTGAATATTATATTATTCATACTTAACGTATGTTAGGTTTATCCTTGATTTTTTAATTAGCGATTTAGGCTGTATATTAGTAATTCCTCTTTGTGTAAGGTAAGTTTTCATATTAATTGAACGAGGCAATAATCCCGGACTGTTTTACTCTTCTTTAGAAGCGTGTACAATTTTGGAGGATTTCGGCATTACATTTCTGACGACTCAAATTTTCTGTTTCTTAAGTACGCTAGTGATTATTTCGATCAGAATTATTCAACCTTAAAATTTAAAGCTATTGTCAAAAGACTGCAACTTCACTGAAGGCTTATTTTAAATTTTTTTTGCAAAATAGAAAAAAGTGGCCTACCCCTCGCAGAATAGTGGCTGAATACTGAATCAAGTTAATAACTATAGAGCCCTATATCTCAATCTATATGCAGTAACATGAACTCTGAGTTTAACTCAATCTTGAGACGCGCCGAAGCACGAAGCTTGAAGTAAACCTAAACATACTGAAGAACCGTTTTCTAGAGGTTTCCATTAGTCTCGCATGGGTACTTTCTGGGGTCAGTTGAATAAGAATTCTATTATTATATTTGGATTTTATCTAAAAATAATACTACCTACGATGCATTATAACGAGCCAGAGAGTGTCCCTAAAGGTTGTTAAAAGTTCCGATTATTGTGAATTTGCTAGTAACTCCGGCAGCCATAGTGGAGAAAGGGGGTTTTACGGTCTATGATCGAAATAAATAATTGGACTAAAATTCAGGAGGACCTGCGATGGTTAAAAATCGGGGGAAAAGATGTTATTTTTGGGCGCCACCTTATCTAGATGAATTAAGGGTAGATGTTCTTTAGAAACGAGACGATAAGGAGTCTAACTTCGACCGCAATGCGATGATTTTACTATAATATATTTACGATACACTTATTTAGCGTAAGCAACTGGAGAAGTACTCCGAATGTAGTTCGGTTAGACTTACAATTTGTAAATGTTTTACCTACTTAGGTCTAACGTTTTCCTGTACGAAAAGTACTGTTATGTCTTATTACCAAAGTTAGTTAGGATAATGAAATAACAAGATCACCGGTTTTAACTACATCGCTTACGAAAATAACATAAATTCATACAGACAATATGAGAACATTCAAACAAACAATTACTTAATAATTGAAACTGCAATAAAGAGGGGACCCCTGAATTTGATTACTAAAAACTACTTTAATTAATAATAAGATATTGACCCCTTTTTAAAGGTGGTCTCAAATTATGGTACTTATCTAAATTAACTATTTACCTTCGGTTTGTTAATTAAAAATTCACACAATGCGCAAACTACCTAACTGCCTCTTAATAGCAGTAGCTCACCCAGCGATTTAATATTACGTTACGAAACAGGGGTTGATTGTCGGATTCGCCAGTGAAGCTTAATGACTTATAAGGTGGAAGGAACTTCTCAAAAAAAGTTACTTACTTGTATTTGTGTTGAATTACGTGACTTTTGATAGAAGGCCCCAATACCTCCAGAATTTCATGAATACAGCATACATGAAGTACTTTCCCAGACTCCCTACAACCCTATCGCTAACTTGAACGGGGATAACGTAGATTCAACCCAATCTTCCAATTTTGCATAAAGCGCCAACCTGTCTAATTCACCACGATTCAGGCATTCGATAGTCGTTAAGGGTACCTAATTCGTATTTTCATGAATTATTATGCGACTTTACTACTTGGTAATGTAACGCCTTACTATAACGTGCTTTCACTTGAGAGGTTTGATCTCAAGTGCCTGTTTATGGACCGCTTTGTACTGTTTTACCTTGAGATTTCCGGGAAAGGGGGTTGGTGGTTGCCGTCTATTTATAGAAGCATACACATTCTTGTGGGAAGAATGGTGTTGTGGAATGTTTTTAAAAGCGTGGACCGGGGGTTTCTAAATGTTAATAATTATTACTGTTGGTAGCAACCTGTAAAAGTGGTATTCCTTGATGTACATTTTAGCTTTAACTTTACGTCTATCGAATTTGAATCTGATCGGCTATGCGCGTCTTCTCGGTGCTGGTTTCAATGAGCAACTTTAGACTTTATGTAACGATTTTATAAATTTAACTAATTGGATGCATACGTATAAAACCAAATTAGGCGTAGGAATGCAATGACGTACTTAACGTTTTTCTAATTTTCAAATGATATTTTTCATTAGCAATTGTGGAACGTTTTCCATTTTACAACCAGTTACGTAAAGAATGACGTTTCAAAATAGTTAATTTATAAAAGTGCACTATTGGTCAAAATTGCAAAATACTATTTGTATACAATCAAATTTGCATTTCTCTATTAATATCGTATTACATTTCTTAGAAATTTCGAAATTCCGATTGTATAATCACCTTAATATTTTAGTTTTGAAGGATGTAGACTGTTAGAGTGAGACTCCGCTCTCTGCATCGATAAACAAGTTACAAAACCATTCGTCTATGATAAATTGAGGCCGATTTAAGTTTTAAATCTTTAATGTAGTAAGGCATGCCACTAAAAGTGGGCTTGGGCTAACCAAACATTCCTGTACCCACCCGCTAGGCTACCCTATAAGGTAGAATTAAACAAAAAATTACATTATTTAACATTTTTAACAATTAAACAATTTCCTCTTTGAGAATGAAAATTACGGCCCACCTACAGAACTTTTTCCCCTCTTATCAATTCTTTGTAAATATCTGGTTACGTAACTGCCATAATGA
This sequence comes from Phrixothrix hirtus, assembly GCA_024586415.1. Lineage (NCBI taxonomy): Eukaryota > Metazoa > Arthropoda > Insecta > Coleoptera > Phengodidae > Phrixothrix > Phrixothrix hirtus. Next base: position 12,098 of record JAHWXV010383938.1, on the reverse strand, counting down.
AATTTAATCTCACTAATAAATCCTCCCGGGTAAATGTTTTTAGTTCTAGTGATTATTAGAAAAACTAGTTAATATAGCTAGTACAAAAATAAATCAATTTTTTTCACGAATAACCATCGATTGCAACTACTTTCTTTAAACTGGCTCCATTTATAAAGCATATAGTATCATTGTTTTCACAAGAATTATTCGGTTTCGCTAGGAAAATTGCACATGATGGGTAATCAGAGTTACGTTCGCAATTAAATGTGGTTAGTAACTTCGATAAGTGATCGTAAAAATTATCATTCTTTACACAGAATACGGCAGAATGGAGTTCCACATTGCGCACTGCCACCAGTAAGGAAGTGGCTGTGGTATTGAAGCGCGTTAGGTGAAAGTAGTTCGGACAGTTACTCTAATTGTTAGTTAATACTGTGCCTTGGTGAGATTCGTAGTTTAGTTATCGGAGCATTCTTAAGAATAACGGTTCTGTATTTGATACACAGCGCTTGGGGTTTCATTCGACTGATCATGTTCCAAAAACAATCTTGCAACGGGTTTCAAACGTGAGGGAAGGTGAATTTGTATTACCAAAAACCAAGTGGTCATTCTTGACGCATTAGAAAATAGGTAACGAATTTGACTATCGCTATTGCAATCTCCCCAGTTTTCAGATTGAAAACACGCCGGTGCCTTGAGCATTTCTGATCAGACTATGAAAGGAATTCTACACATACCTCGAAATGTATTAATATAAAATGATTACACAGGAATTACGTGTTGTAGACGGGGCATCTCGTACAACTTTAGCTGAGAATATTCTTCGAAACCTCTCTCCCACACACATATTTTTTGAAGCAGTGATGAAGCATATTTCCGCTCTTGAGTAACTGTCTAACGTGTTGTGTCGCGTGTGGGACTGTTCTGTTTTTGATGATGTGATAACCAATTTTTAATGCGTTATGCTAGAGGGCATTTGTTTTTAACAAGACGGAGTGATACCGTACTCTGCTTGATAATAATTAGTGGTTTTGAGAGAGATGTTTCGATCGCGATTTGTGTCTGTAATAGGCGATATCGGATGACCTGCTCGCTAACCAGATTTCACCCTGCGCTTTTTTCAATAGAGATGCCTTAAGGATAATGTTTATCAATATGTCTTAAACTTCCCAAGTCCTTCAGTACGCCATTTTTGAGGACATTGCTACAATTCTCCCACAGATGACTAACAGAGCGATGGGAAACTTTCGAGAACGTCTTCGACAGTATATTGCCAATAGCGGACGCCACCTGACAGATATCATTTTTAAACCGAAATGAAGAAATAGATTGTAGTAATTTTTGAAAATGTAAAGTTTTTTCCTATAACTTTTTATTGTCTTTTAAAATTTTGGAATCCATTCTTTTATACTGTTGAAACCCACCTGATTACAAAATTTAATTTCATGAAATTCAACATTAGAAAAATTAAGTAAGTTATACTTACTTTATTTTTTAAAAAGTTGTAAAATACTTTAAATCTTTAACCAATTGGTTTTTCAAATAACAAGAAACAAGGAAAGGATTTAAAACAAAAAAATTCTTGAATAAATGTGACAGTGGGAGATTGCAAAGAATAAAAATTCTTAGTTCTAGAGTTATAGATATGGTTCGGACGTGCCGCAGCAAAATTAGCGAAAAGATGGGTTCGTAAATAATAAAGTAATAAAAACATAAAGTATATTATTTCAAACTCAGGGCAACATTTCGGTAAGGGGGTAATTGGGTAAATGTATAGTCGGGATGCAAATGCAATGTTTACGAAGCAGAAAAGGAAAACAACAAAAATTTGAAAAGCAAACATTGGATTCGTCAAATTAACTATGTGGGGGTTGACACAGTAATTGGATAAAAACACGAGACGAGAGAAAATGTGTTATTTTTGTGCAAATGTTAGTATTAATCAAAACTATTTCACAGTATTTGCCAGGAGATCGTTTGACATAACATTGCCATCTAAGTGAAGACGTCATGGTACTTCAAGTATACACACGAAGAAGATAAAAATAAAAAAAATTTCTCGTGTAGTTCGCTACAGTCATGGTCGTTTATTCAAGAAAGCACGAGGGCGAAAGTTATAAAGTGTAAAAGGTCCGGGGAGTGTTCGATAAATTGAAACTAAGTTCAAAACCGTTCCGTCTTCCATTTAGATTTTATAGCAATAGTCAAGAAATCGTAGTGTGATCCACTAGAAGCAATCAAATGTTAAGCGCCGATCGGAAAACTCAAGAACTATAGTATAGTCAAGCAGCGTTCGGCAAATATTAGAGTATCGACCTTTATTCTTCACCTTCATAGTAGACCTATATTATTTACCAAGAAACAAACGAAGTGAGTATATATCAATCATTTAACGTAGAGATTGAAGAAAATTTAAAATCTTAAAGACTAAGTTAGTTTATTTAAACTGATTAATAACAATTACAGGGACCGGTCTCTCTGGATGCTAGACAGTCAAGAAATGTGTGTTTACAATTTTGACAAAGTAACCTAGTTAGCCAAAAAGTCTAATTGTATTCCTTTATTCTTCACTTGTTGCACAATTTTGCAATTTTTATATATCGCAATTTTATTTAAAATATATGTATTAAACTTGTGGCTTATTTATTATTTATTGGAATATATATCGAATGCTGGAAACCCAAAAATATTTAAGAAACAAATAACTAAAATTTTATTTAACCTTCTGGGTAAAAATACCGAACGTAAATTTATTTGTTCTGCTAGGGGTCAAAAATCTCTATGAAAGTAATTAAATCCTTTAAAATTACATTCGTTACCGTTATTTAACCAGTTCGTGCTACTTATTAAAAACAACAAATTCAGTAGAGGAATTAATTAAATTGTATAAACGTAACAACAGCACTTTGTATATAAATCAAACTGATTTTCAAAAATTGATTTTGATGATTTATATAACATTATTTACTTATTCATTATTTCATACATAATTCTAAATTAAATTAAAATGTAATTCTCTTCGTAACATTTTATTTTAACTATATTAAAAACTCGCATGAATAATTAGATTCAAAATAGGTAAGAGAAAATCGTTTGTTGTTCCACACCAGATCTTTCACAAATGATAAAACATTTAATTTTTGTATTTTGCATGCAAAAGCAATTAATTTATATACGTTTCAAGCTGGAACAATGAATAGCTTATTTTTGTTGCATTCCTCGTATATTAGTTGAATAAATTTTAATATAAATTTGTTCCTGTAGGTGTAATGTTTATAATTATATGAATATGTATGGATACCCGGTTGTATGTAATTATAAAAAATGTACGTAACTTAAAATTTCATGCTTGTCAAATATCCATTTATTTCTTTTTGTCATGCAAAGGAAAATTGGTAACTAGAATAATATTCTAGCTGAATATGTTTTTTAAACTTAGAAATATAATCTGCAAAATTTAATACACTCAACCTAAATCTATTATACTATTATAATTAATAATAAGCTCAAAGCTCCTAAACAATATCAGCACCAAACAGAATTCGACACGGTTGAAGTTCTCCGCACATTTAACCCTTATTGAGTCCGTGTAAAATTCGTTAGCACATTCCTTCGATGGCTGTTTTATATGGGTCAACAGGTCTTAGTGGTGCTTCGAGACGTCACGGAGACGTCGCAGTTTTAAAAGGGTAGCTCTATGTTAGTGGTTATTTAGGTGGAGAAATAGGATAATTATATGCAAGGGTAACAAAGATAACGTTATTCGCAACGAAATTTATTTTTATAAAATTTGTTTACCTGCTAAATTCAATTCGTAGGCGTCTACCCCATCGTGTACTGGTACGAAAATAACGTGAATAAAATTTATTGTTTCTGCTACCGTAGGTTTTAAACTAGATTTATTTGTGCCATGAGTTCTTTGCTAAACTTCATTTTTGTACAAAATTTAAAATAAGGTGAAACTTGGGGCTGAAATTGCGGTAAGATTACGTTTTATGGTTTTCATTAAAAATTAGTTAATGTGCGTAAGAAATTGCTTTCACTAACATTTCTAAATACCCATATTTAAGCCTTTGATATTTGATCTTATAAACCTCAAACTGCTTTGGAAAAGATAAAGGCTCATTAATTATTCATTTGTTTATGCCAGTTAGTTTAGAAATTTTTAGTAGCCTAAATTATTATTTTTATAAATGTTTCTTCAATTTTAAATAAGTAATAAGAAAAGCATTTTAGTAAATCTACAATTGATTGTTGTTTAAATAGAAAAACCTGGGTTTAGTAAAACTTTTGATTACTAAATATTTTATAAAAGTGTGTAATATAATCCTATTCAAGGAAGACATTTAAAATTCTAAAAACTTCGGTGTTTAAGGTTCCTTTACGGCATTTAAGCACAATTAGATTAGTACTGCATGTAATACTAAAAATTATATTTCCCGCCGTAACAAAACGTCAAGTTGTTATTAAAGTCATTGTAAATTAGACATCCTCGTGCTTTTATAATATTTGTAAGTGAAATAGGTAAACACTTTAAATATATTGACAGGGAATAGAAGAAAAATTAGTAAAGCATATTGATACAACAAAAACTCTTTGACAATAAATTAAATTCTTTATTAAAAATTTTAAAATTCAAATAATATGTCGTGAAATGTACTAATTTTCAGTAATGTTTTAACTTGTGATCATATAAATTTAAGTTTCCAGTAGGCCATGAAATTTTTCCGTAGAGCGTAGCTTAGACACACACGCACGCAAATACATAACTTGCAAATTATATGTCAACAACTTTATTATTAATTTAAAATAGGAAATTTATTAACAATATTTACAATAAATGTATGGAATATTGACCATTGCATTCAAAGCATTTGTGAACTCTTTGTTTCAATACTCGAAACCGTTTCGTAAAATATGACAAATTCCAACTGTCAATTAGACAGATAATTATTACTGAGAATGGATTAAGCTAAGACATGAATTTTTTTACATAGCCCACTGGGAACAGAAAATTTAAATGATCGCATGACGCACCAATTGACAAATTTATCAGGAAAATCTATATCAAATGCAATACGCTTTCAGGCGTATGATAGCAGTTTTTGGAATTATGAACTTAATTATTGTTTTACTTTAAAATATTAATAAAATGCTAATGTACATAATAATGCAAATTTTCAAATTCTTTTTCAATTTAAAACTTTTTATCTAACGGTGCGAACAAAAATTGAAATAATATAATAGGGTGAGATAATCTACATACATTCCATCATTTTATGCTGTGTCTTGGAAAATCGGTAAATTTAAATATTGCTATTATGACAGTACTAAGTACACCAGGAATTATATTGTATTTAGACTAGTATTTTTTAATAACTAATTTGTTAAGGGCGTTTGTAAAATAACTGTCAAAATCAGCACAGTTCACGATATATTATTTGACATAACAAAAACACAACGATACACAATTCTGAAACTTTTATGTGAAATATAGCATTGAATTCGATATCAAACAGTTTTTGTTGCATTTAATTCAGCTTACTAGTTATTTTTTCTACTTTAGAAGTCAGAGACTAAAATTAAAAACACCTAGAGTGAAGCACAGTTACTTAAGATTCCAGTGAGATGTTTTCTAAAAATTTTTTTAGGTAGCTCTCGTTCAATAAAACGTCTTTTTTTTAAATTCTAACAAGCCAGTTCAGCAAATAGATGCTATTCATGGTTACAGAAATTACTCACTATTATTATCATTTGATATACAGGGTGATTTATAAGCTCTATGACGTACTTTTTCAGATGAAATTAAAAGCAATTTTAAGCAGAAAATGTTATATTCAGATAGGTTCACTTTATACGGGTTAAAAAGCTACATGCCCTTAAGACTCTAAATATTTAATCAATTTTAACAAAAACTTGATGAACAAAAATAACTTTTATAAAAAGAATCAATTTCAAAGTTATAAAAGTTGTTCGAAATGTTCCCCTTCAACTTGAACACGTCTCACATCTACTGATCAAAGATTCTGTTACACGATGTATGAGGTTTGGGTCATTTCATATAATTTCTGCGACATTTCGAATTATTTCCAGTAAATGTTCGTGGTTTGTATTGTTTAGACTTTGAATTCGTTGATTCATGTGTCCTCAAAGATAAAAGTCTAACGGATTCAAATCTGGGGATCGTGGTGGCCAAATACTGTATCATAATACCAACGTAGAGTTTTCGTTTTATTATAGTATAATACTTGATTTTATGCACAAAACGGTCATGTTTATATAACATTTTTTGCTTAAAATCGCTTCTGTTTTCATCTGACAAAGTTTATCATAGAGCTAATTAGTCACACTGTATATTATAAAACGATAACTATTCGCTTCCAATGTTGTCTGATAATAGAGGACAATGAAATATTTAATCACTTTTACTGTTGTCTGTTGATAAGTATTTCAATCGCCACAGATTTTCTGACTTCCAACAAACCATTTCAGGTGATGGGTTGCTTGTTGCTTGTAATTTTTTTTAGAGTAAATTGTTTGATTATAATTATAGTAGAATTAATTGTAAAGCCCCACACGCTGAACCATCTGCTGTAGGTGATCAACAGCTACGTCTACTTATTTATCTAGAGTATTATTGCTGTGCCGTCAGTATACATTGTGATTACGAACATTGACAATAAACATTATAGGCTTAGAACAGACCCCTTAATTTTTCATAGATCTGAAGATGATGAGTTAATCGTAACTTCACACACTTTTGCTTGATATCAATAATTATAATATTTAGAAACACGAAGGAATGTTTTGTTGTATTAATTTGTACATTAAACTGTCAAGTCAAATTTTACCGAACTCTTTACTGATATCGAGAGAAACTATTGTTGTATAAGTTTTCTGTTAATAACCTCCTTCAATAATTTCGCTCATTAACAGTAACTTATGGCAAGTTGAATGATTTTTAAAATATCAAACTGATATAGTAATAAACTGCTACTATTATCAAGCATATTTGTAGTCTACACTGAATAACTTTTCCAAGTAGCTTAGATAGTGTGGATAAAAGACCGATTAGTCTGCAGTTTTCACGATTTTTGTGGTTTGTCCTTGATTTTACAAGTAGAATAATTTGAGCTTTTTTCCACGTACAGGAAAATAGCCTAGTCGGAAGAAAGAATTAAAAATCGTTGCTAAGAGAGCTAAAGTCTTTTGAATTAGATTTTTGAGTAGGGTTCGAATTAAATCAGGCCACGCAGCTTTTTTGTTGACGAGACCTTTTATATATGTTTTTAGTTCCCGTGGAGGGGTTGAATGGAAGTTGTTGCCTGCAGATACATATTTCTTTACAAAAGTTGACCTATTAGTGTGATGCTCTTCATAGGTGTGAGCAAGTGAGGGTGAAAAGGTATCAACAGACAAACCGGCGAAGATTAGGTATTTGTACGAGTCAAAAGTTATTTCAGTATTGTATATTAATAATGGTACTAGTGTTAGTTTGTTATTCAAATTTTTGAATATATTGATGGTAAGAATTTCTTCTTTGGTTTTCGAGTTTCCACCAGACCCATGCGTTAACTGGTATAATTGAACTTTTAAGTTTTATCTCTATTTATTTAACATATGTTTCTCAATCTGTGCTTGAATTTTATCAAATTATGTATGTGAACACGACTGTAGTAAGTATTAACTGGGTGTTAGTTTTAACTGTAGATTACATTGCAGAAATTTTAAGTTGTTGGTAAAAATACGAGGTAAGTCGCATTTTAAAATACTATTATTTGGTTGCTTGTAGCCAACTAGAAGTACTAATTATTTACCGTATATAAAGTTGGTCACTGATCAAGTTGGCAGAATTTTGAATTGTTATGGCATTAGAACTATTTTTAAACCTACCAAGAAGTTGAATGAATTTTTAGATGAGTAATATATTCTATTGGTACTTTATTATATTTTGACGTTCATAAATTGAGCTGTTCTTGCGGTAAATGTTTGTAGGACAGACAAAATGTAGCTTCATGACCAGAAGCAAAGAGAATCAGACTAAATTAACCCTCAAAATCTGTTGCAGCTGAACATGCTTAAGAAAATTTATAAGATGATATCATGTTTAATAAAATCGAAATATTATCAAGAGTGTCTAATTATTATGTTCGATTTCAACGAGAAGCAATAGAAATATCTAAATACCCTGATAACTTTAACAGGAAGAAGGTATCTGCGAAATTGAATAAATCATAGCGCCAAGTATTTAAATAAAATTTTAGTTGGCCGATCTTTTATTTTACTTTATCTGTTGATTATAACAGATTGAAGTTTTAATATTGATAAAGAAAACATGGTTTTCAAAACGTTTATTATTTAATTAAAAGTTGTTCAGTTCAAACCTATAAAATTTATTTTATTGCATAATAAATGAATTTCCTAGATATCTTGAAATATATAGACTAGGGTTGATGGCGTGAAATGATAAATGGTATGTTTCAAAATAATGTTTTAGGCGCAGAAAGTTTTTGCGCCATGTACATCTTATGATAGCAGTTGGTCCACCTATAGAAGATGATGGTTGTATATTGGTATCTACTTTAAAAAAGACTATATAGAATTGATAAAATAAGTAGTCGTTTTATACATCCAATTTTATACCGAACATATTGAAATGTAACTTTGAAATGCGGAGATGATAACTGAGTACGGGTTAATGACTGCAGTTTTATATTATTTATTAAATGAATATTAATATCTTTATTTGAAATCAAAATTAAATCGGATAATGTTCGAACACAGTTTTTGTAAAATGGAAATCTCTAATCATTTAGAGGTTGCAAATATCCTATTGTGTAAGATGTATGACTAATAACTTCACTTCTTTCAAGAATAAGGGTTGCTACAGTAGCAGCTCATTGACTACTCCATGAATTCAGCAGCAAAAGGCATTTGCAGAAACTTAAAATAAATACATATTTTGAAACTAGGTTTTAAAATGTTTAGTTGTTAACTTCCCGCTTTTTAACAGCAAAACATACAAATTATCTGTATGGAATAATAATTTTTACATTTATGGACTCAAATTCTCTGTAACTTCTTTTAATATTAAAAATAATGATGAATCTAATTCGCCATCATCAGATATTGCAGGTTGAATGATATATTGTGTCAGATACCCTTTGAATAACAGCATGAATTGATTTTGAACCTTTGTATGTCAAAATTTGATCTTTAGTCAAAATTAGATAAATATTTTAAGTTATACGTATACATACTTCTTTAATGATCATCTCATATGTTTGCTATAAAGTCCAAGCTTCTTCTTTGTTATTGTCGAAGTAAATTTGGTTATTTTTCGTGACACTGTTAAATCTTTGCTTAAATGGAACTACTCAACGTTTGGAATGCTTAAATTGTCTATTATTTCTTTAGCTGCTGGAGCCCATTGCCGCAAATTTAAATTATGTACTATAGATCTTCGTTTCATTGCATTGTTGGAATTAGTTCTAACGAATTGACCGATAAACTTTAATCTGTTGTATTTGCTACCACAGTCTTTTAGTTGCTTTTCGTTTCTATATAACTGGCCTTCATTTTTTACTCGCTTAAATTTGCTATGAACGAATTCCAAATTTAATCGTTGCTTTTAACCACCCTTCCAGTATTTTAGTTTTACGGATTACTATATATTCTGCATTATTGTATGAACTCTGATTTATTCGATTGTTTATAAGTATCGAATTTTGACTTTTCTGAAGATTGGTCATCATCCTCAAAAATCACTCTTTAACATGTTCTATAAATATGAGATCAACTGTAGGATTAAATTATAACGAATATCGTGTTCAACATTAAATAAGGTATATTCAGTTGTTCCATCAATTATATTTTTCAGCAAGTCATGTAATTCTATTTTACGGGGCATTATATGATAGGAAACGAAGATACTTATTTAAATGTTGTCAATAACATATACAGTATATTGGCCAAGATTATTTGCATCATATTCTAATAATCGTAAAAAATCGTTGCTGAATAGAACTACCTCACTAGTAAAATATTCTCTCGTTATGCCTTTTTATTATTTACGGCAAGTCTAAATTCAGCGACAGTTCTTCTGAAATATAGGAGCCTGCCAAAAGTACTACCAGATTATTCGAAAGAAACTAACGGTTTAAAAGGCAATATGAGTTGTAACCCGCAGATGACATGTTTTAAGTACTATTTACGCAAATCAATTTATAACCCCCATCTTGAGGTTAGATATCAGCATTTCATTTCCGTAAGATAACAATACAATATCGCAAGTAAGATGCAAGCAAATAATCACAAAAACAGAATTGAATTACTTAATTTACGTATAACGGAACGTTGCAAGCATTTTATAAATAAATATAAATTGCCTTTTCGTTTTTATTTTTAAAGTTACAATTTCGCACAAAAACACTTAAATTGCTACATTTAACACAGTTTACGAATTCTGTACTAGATTAGAGGAACGTTGGATCCTCTGTTGCGATATTGTTGCACATTTTAGATTTAATCATTCAAAGGCCTGCCACAGGATTGATATATACATCAACAAAAAGCTATTTGAAATTAAACAGTAGTAGTAATTGCAATTGTTTCTCTATCTGGTCTGATTTTCAAAATAATAAAGAAAAACGAATTTTTACCTCATCTTTGAAGGTCGTTTGCACGCCTTAAATGACTTTTTTCGCAGAAAAAAGGGATATAAATTATTTTTACATGTTTTATATGTGTGAAAAGTTTCATCCAAATTGATTTCTACCAGCGGCGATACTTGATTTGTTAGTAAGTCTGGTCTAGTGGAGGTAGATTGTCCACAGAATAACCTTTTTAACGTCCACCTCCTCGAACTTTATTTCCGTAAAACATCCTTAAGAGGACAATAATTAAACAGGGTTTTATATTCAAAAGTTGGGTATAATTAATTAAGAGTTGTATTATCTATTTATTTATTTATTTATTTATTTATTATATACGTATATAGTCTTGTGATGTCTATTTTATTTTTATAAGATATATAATAAAATGCTAAGCAGTAAAGTAATTTTAAACTCTACAAATGGTATTTTCATTTTTGAATTTTTAAAACAAAATCAGGTTTTTAAATTACTTATAGGTAATAGATTGATTTAACTAAACGATTGTTTATTTAGTGCTTATTATTAAAATACACAATATGTTTCGGGGTCTAGTTTGATCCCATCATTAGGTATATATAAAATTTTCGTTAATCAAGAATTTAATTGAAATCAGAATGTATAAGATTTAACATGTTGGAGATATATTAATTAAACAGTTTAATTTTAAAAATTTTTGAGAAATTAAAGATGATGATAACTTTTATAATTAAATGTGAATGTATTTTATTTTAGAAATGTTAAATGAAAAATTTGAAAAGTTGTAATTAATGAAGACACAAAGCAAGTAAGACAAGGACTGGACGTGTACTCGTGTACAAATGTTGTATTTAGATAATAAACACTAAATAAACAATCGTTAAATCTTTATTTTATTGAGAATAAAAGACTTCGAGTTAAATAAATCTATTACCCATATTTATTATTCTCAATTTAGAGCATGAATGCATATCAATTTATTATGTTTTAAATTACTTGTTCTATTCTTTCATTTGTCTCTGCAGATTACGAGGGTAGTTCAATAAGTTAAGTAAAAATGAAGCAAGGAGTTGTTGTCGGTGTTAAAACATTTATTTTCAACATAGTCCTCCCCAACGATATTTAAGACGTTTAATGCCTTCAGTAAAATAAGATTTATGAAAGTCGGCAAAATATGCATCTGCTTCGACGAAACATCCTTCACTGGATGAAAATTTCTTACCGGCAATTAAGTTTTCATATATGGAACTAAGAAACAATCAGAAGGAGCCAAGTCGGGTTAAAATAAGTTAAGTTAATACTAGTTGTTTACATTAAATGGTTGTCAAACACACTCTAATCTACATATGTACTTTGAAATTGTCGTGGTACCATTTGGTGGAATGTACGAGGGTTGCCTTTTATATTGTTACAAATGACCACTAGATGTCGCTAATGTAATAAGTTATTGCCATATTCGTAAAATTTGACATTTTGTATTGTAAA